>JANTCA010086827.1:0-14047 GCA_024741275.1 Chironex yamaguchii | reverse complement strand
AGAAAAGCAATAATCTAACATTAATTTCAATACAACTAAAAACGTTCATAACTGCAGGGTCACAAAGCAGTCACATATATATATATTATATATATATGATATATATGTGTGTGTTTTAATATGGTCAGCAGATCTGTTTTGTATGGTGTGCTGCAATTGATTGGCTGCCCTCTTTCTCCGGTAAGACTAATCCAAGCATTCCACAACGACATGGAAGCCACAGTCCTGTATGAGGGCTCACAATCAAGCAGGTTTCCCATTAAAAATCGCTGAACACGAACGTTGACCATACTTCCTGGCACCTCCTTGCATCCGACTAGTCTGCACAGAAGCACGCTATTGCTTCGGGTGCCTCAGCTTTTTAAGATTGTCTACCCTCTGAAAAGCCATCAAATGAAGCAGAAGGAAACAGCATAACCTACACCAAATGGTGACACTCATCGCTGAAGACTGTGGCAGCCTCTGGGGAGCTCGAATCAGCCACGAGCGTCACTGCAACCCTGCGCCTAGACACTAACCTCTCCAATCGTCTTTTAGACGCAAATGATGGTGTAACGCACTAACAGTGTATAAAATTATATATAACTCAAAAATACACGATCATTTTGACGTTTCGATATTATCTTCATCAGAATTACTCAATTCTGATGCAGATAATATCGAAACGTCAATATATATATATTTTTTTTATTTTTTTGTCTATATTTATATATATTACTCCTAAATATTGTAATAATGAATTTCCCCTTGCCACCACCCCCACTACTTGGGTTTCTGTCTTAGCCACTTAAGAGGGATGAAAGGGGAATTGAATTTACAACCTCGAGATCGAAAGGACTGCACTAAAATGCCATTCCAGCACAAAGGTTTATGTTAAAAAAACTTTTTTTTGTACGACAGCAGAAAGTCAGAGGTAACGGGGACATGAAGTGTGACTTATTACAAATATTTGATCTGTAAACACAGTAGGTAAACCAATGCCTTTTTATCAGTAAGAAAGAGCCTTTTTGGATTGACAGTTGTTTCCGCATTTGTCTTCATTTCAGAAAAGGTTATTGGTACGCGAAAATCACAGGCTCGAAATCCGCCGTTGCCCTGTACAACAGTCTGATAAGACTCAATACGATACATTACCTGACTAAGACTCGGATAAAGTTAAGGGCGAGGATAGACAATTAAAAGATCTGTAAGATCAGTATGTCAGAGAAGTATTCAACATCTCCTTTAATTTTTCTTTGGTTACAACTTGTCTGAATGGAACGGAACGTACAAGTTGCTAAAGTATACAATTCACAGCTATACAAAATTTTTAACGATAAAGCTTCCTTTCAATGTTTTGTCTACACATTTTGGGAGACACGGTTGTTACCAATTAAGTAATGGACTAAATAAATGTTTTCAAACGCTTTGCTCAACCTAAAAGTATTGGCACGTCACAGGCCATGTTAAGAGGATAATTTGAAAGTTAAATCCTTTCACCACTGTCCTTTAGACGCACTGTGAGAACGTGTTGGAAATGTCATTAAGATTAAAGTATTTATGTATCCTTCAGATACTCAATCATTCAAATATTTCATGCGTACCGCTTTTATTTCAGTTTATATCTAATTACTATGCATTACCGGTGGTAATCAAGTTCATTGCAGCACTCTTAGACGAGCAGGACAAAAATGTATTTTAGTGAGATTATCACATGTTATTTTACACTGTGACAATGTCGCAGGTAAACGAAGTGATCCCAAAAAGTGCTCTCTTCTTGTAGAAGTGCTCTGGTTAGCCAATTGGAACGTCGGTATGTGACACTAAAAAGGTTAGAAATACGTCTCTATCCTTTTCCAAGAAACAGAGATTTAGAGTTGCATAAATATTGTTGCATAACCCAATGTTTGGAAAATGAGCAAGGTTTTTTGTTTCATCAAGCAAAGCCAGATCCTGATTTTATGAAAGTGTTTAGGAACGTGAATCTATTTTCTACTTGTATCTGTTTTAGTCTTTTTTACCACTTTGATAGTAAGATACTTTCTAGCTATTATAAAGCCATGTATTTAACCTGCATACATAGAAACCTTTATAACATGTTTCGAGGTGACGAAATAATTACAAAGAAGCAGATAAATGTGATCGTGCTAACGTCAACTGTAGCATCTTGTATTACTCATACTTTATTTGCAATTAAAGAGACATCGGTTGGTTGATGAAAACCATTCAATCAAGCATGAACGTGACTATCATGGGCGAGATTCTATTGTGGTAGTTAGAACATAATAAGTAGGCGAGTGATTCTATTGATTGATGATGTCAGCAGCGAATGACATACAGAAAAAGCAAGAGACTTGATGCCTCGTCGAATTTGCCTGCTTTTAATCTAAGTAGGTCCTACAGAAATGAAAACATTTGTCTAAGATGTCCTAGCAAATGCATGACGAGTGGGTGGGTCATAGAGAATCCGTTTTGGTCAACATACTAATGGCGATTGTCACACGTTCGCTTTTAATAGTTAATCCGTATCCGTGTGAGGTTATTTAACTAGATTTGATGACCCAAATATGAAGTTTTCTTTTCCAACACGTCTTTTATCCTTTCATCGCCGATTTACCTTCCGTGGTGCAGAGAACGTAAGCGGCATTGCTCCGTCATGCGTTCTGTTATGACGGTTTCATTGTAGTGGCTGAATAAAACTATTTGTGCTCTTGAATTACGTTGATAAGTTACTGGACATATATTTGGTCATTCGCAGAGCAAACGTAATCATATCTGTCTCATAAGTTCCATTAGTGCGAAAATAAGACAGCATACTTATCATATAATAATTAATATGTTGTCATATTAGAGAATTATCCGAGAGACATGCAAATTAGGGATGGGGTACAACTACCTTGGAGGTAAAACCACTATGAAGATTTCCATTTTCCATTTTAAGTCTGTAGCTGTAACCAACCTTTCGTTTAGTTGCGCAGGATGAAATAGTTGAGATTAGAACTTTCAAAGGCCATAAAACTATAGGGTCAGGGGGGAACCCCAACACTTTTTCTCCTTTATCTCTCATTATTTACTATACTAAATACAGAAAGATAACTAATTAACGTAAACTGTACATGACATTTAGGTGCAAAAATATATCGGTAAGGGTACTCAGGAATGTTACACTAAAGAAACCCAAATAGCAATACTGGTTACAGAGTGCCAAATACATTCAGTAGTATTATGTATACATAAAAGCTTCTTGGCTCAGTAAATAAAATTGCAACGTTGCAAAACAAATGCCAATACTTTGGACAGTTACTTTTGAAATGTGGTTTATGATCTTTTTGAATAGTAACATCAACGGTGAACATGTTTGATGGGCCGAACTGGTCCGGGAACGACTCGATTGGATTCTAGAAAGGAAAAATGGTAATTAGAGGAAGTTCTTTGAAAATCTCAAGGAAATATTTACTAAGCGTGAAAGAAAAGTATTGGCAAATTAGGGATGGGGTACAACTACCTTGGAGGTAAAACCACCATGAAGATTTCCATTTTCCATTTTAAGTCTGTAGCTGTAACCAACATTTCGTTTAGTTGCGCAGGATGAAATAGTTGAGATTAGAACTTTCGAAGGCCATAAAACTATAGGGTCAGGGGGGAACTCCAACACTTTTTCTCCTTGACATTTGAAACTAGCCGATCAACTATCCACTTGAGGATCACTTGAGGCCTCTATCAGGAGCACTAGTATTAACTTCAGCTCGACATTACTTTTATAGATGTTATTGTTGAAGTCGATTTTACAGCTGACGTACTGTCTACTGCTAATGTGCTTCCTAATGTCTAAGAAGACGTTTGCCGACCAGAAATATTGCTAAATGTAATTTAAAATTAGAATCAGCTTACGACTGATCGTACTTATGAGGCGACGTTGTTGTTAGCTACAGTTTCTACCAGAGTACAAAAATGGGTAATTGAAAGCTACAAC
The DNA here is from genome assembly GCA_024741275.1 of Chironex yamaguchii. Lineage (NCBI taxonomy): Eukaryota > Metazoa > Cnidaria > Cubozoa > Chirodropida > Chirodropidae > Chironex > Chironex yamaguchii. The sequence goes on along the minus strand of JANTCA010086827.1, from coordinate 10,095 downwards.
GGCTTAGAAATTAAGAACATATTCGTATGTAGGATCGGTTCTGACAAGATGTTAACGATGGTTTCGTATACCCCTGCTTCTATTCGTTAGAATTTACATGGCCTTTGTAAGACAAGTCATCACTTTTCACAGTTCCAATTTATAACTATTGTCTACAAAAACTTCATTCAAAAAGTAAACACGAGGGAACTAATATGATAAGGACGATGTTTTACAAGGAAGAATAAATACGGATCTGAGACAAAATACAAAGCCTTCATCTCACATTTTGTTTCAGGACCAGATCTAATTGATTCTTTTAAAGAAGAGTACGCATGCTCACATGAGCAAAAATGTGTCACTACTTCAAAATATGAAGTCACACGCTGTAATCTGAAATATTAAAGAGTTGTACAAAGTCCAAAATAACCAGGTCTTGTGTCCTCGTAGAAGTGTGTGCGTCTTTTACATCAACTAAGCATGTTATAGCCGTCAATGACACTAAGCAGTCGTAATGTGGAGACAATAACAAATTTTCGATGAATTATGGCCATTTGATAACGAAGTTTCCTTTCCTTTCCAGGGCATCTTTTTTGGTTCCCTTGGCATGAGATTTTACGCTCAGTTCGTTCAAAAGAGTACGGACCAGAGGATTGAAGAGGCTGGAGATCTTAAAAGTTGAGAAATCCTACTATTTACACGGCTCTTCGAGAGAAGAATGTTGAGAGAAATTGTCCCTTAGCCCCCTAATCTTAAGAACGACAATCATCGTTGCAAACAGGAAGCTTTTATATGTCATTGGTTTTTTGTATATGCGAGGAAACGATCTGGTACCCTTGGGTTACGGTTACGGTCCTAACAGTAACAATAGAGACCGTTGCCGATGTTCGCTATTCCAATTATAGACCATTAATAAGAACCTTCTTTTAGATAATGGTTGTCGATCGTCTGGCCGTGGTACATTTGTCCCTTAAAATGCCATCAGTTGATGTGTTGTCCAACATAGTCTTTTTTATTTTCAAGATCCAGACCTTTATAGCATGGAAATTATACTGAGTGTACCAAGTTGTAAACGGAGTCGCATTGTTCAACCTCAGCATTCTTTATGCGGTTAAGAATGTTTCATATCACTTCTTTTGCTGGATTCTTTTAATTGAAACTGATCTTAAATACATGCTAATAGTGGCACTATGATATTGGAGCCAATTACTTTTAAGTAGAATATTGTTACAAAAGTATAATTGTGTGTTGGCGTGCCTCAAGTTCGAATGCTAGTGTGAACTTGAAGCGAAGTACGATGGCTCTAATTTCATAAAGACGTTTTGCCTCTTGGACTGGAAGTTGATATGAGCATAGCCATTGAAAATGTAACAAGACCTCAGTTACGTCTTGTCCTGTGTCTCCTCTGCCTCAACAGAACGTTTTTCATAGTATACCAGCTCGACCTTTCGACGCTAAACAAAAGAAACGAACTCATAACATTGTGGCGGCATAAAAACAAAATATTTCGATGCAATTCATAAAATCCCACGTGCCACCTTTGTAAGTATATAAACACCAAAATATTGAAAACAACAAATCCTGATGAGTGAAAAAGAAGTTCACGAAACAAGCTTGTAGAAGCAAAATCGGAGCTTTTAATTTGGATTTCCATCTGTTGAGCTGTATATATGCATATATATGTACATATACATCTATATATATATGAATGTGTTGAATGTAGTGAATGGTTCGTTTTTTTCTTAAAATCGACTATAAAGTTACATATTTTATAGTTAACCAGTTACACAACAAACCCAGTGTACTTTATTTTTTGTGAAGCATTGGTGAATTGTATTAACTTTATCCTGATATCATGTTTTAACTCGCATTAAATATTGAGCGCAAAATATGTTTGTGGTTTATCTCACCTTTTCCTACAACACGCCAACACTTTTCTTTTGGGAAATTATATGGGAATCGAAAATAAGAATAAAAACGCAGCTCCAGTTACAACGGGTTCTTTCTCATGTTGACAAGATCTTTTTAATACATACATGAGCAAAATTAGTCAAAATAACAAAGAGAAGGACAACCGCATTTCATAATACACATATATGAAAAGTATGCTACATTTCAGCAAACGTAACTTGGAAATTGCTAAAACATTCAGACATTAGGAAGATGACGTCCAAAGAAAGCAAGGCTGTTTGTCGTACGTAAAGTGTAACATGTAATTAGTGGGAAGCAGTTACTCATAACAGGGGTATACCACTGATAATGACATCATATAATACTCAAACAAGCATATTTTATAGCAGAATCATTGACATGATAGTGATGATAGTCTTTGAGCTAGTACTGCGATAAAAATTACTACTTACAATAAACTCATTATCATACGCTACAGACATGGGCGCATAATCTGCATACCTATGTTCCTCTTTGTTCTCAAGTCTCCAAAACTCCTGGCGCAAGCCTTCATAGCAATTAAAAGTACATTAGATCGATTTTAGATATCTGTATTTGTAGTATGGTCTCTGCTCCAAAGAATGACTGCTAGAGCATTTTTTGGTAACAAGAAAATTTCGTAGGATTAATTTTTGTAAATGGGCCAATCAGTCTAAATGTAAAGAGGACCAAATGACAGCAATCAGGATTAAGCAGGCAACGTTTCTGAGATTTACTGTGACTATTACAAATGATTTCACCGTAAATCATTTCATGTCATCTTTAATCTACTGTTCATGTTAAACACAAAAGAGGGTTAATGTTGATTATTAAACGACTTCAACAAAATCGTTGTTATAAGCCTATTTGAATGACCAGCTTTGTACAATTTTATATATACAAACAAGATCTTCACTGATGATTTATTGTTTGAACTAAGAACTTGATTTGTCTGGTGCATAGACCTCATACTCTGGAACATGTAATACTTTCAGACGGCTTTTGACTTATGTATTTACCAGAGAGCATGAATCCATTCGACATTTCTCCCTTTCCTTCCTCATTACACCCCTGGGTAAGTCTATGTGATCTTTTTTAAAAAAACTAGAGCCCCTCTTGTATCGATTCCAATATATCTAACAATTGCCGTAATAATAGTATGATCTATTGACAGAGTTATTGAGCTAAAACGGGAAGGAAACTTGCAGGAAGTACCAGGAATCTTGAAAGTCTCTCATTATTTACTATACTAAATACAGAAAGATAACTAATTAACGTAAACTGTACATGACATTTAGGTGCAAAAATATATCGGTAAGGGTACTCAGGAATGTTACACTAAAGAAACCCAAATAGCAATACTGGTTACAGAGTGCCAAATACATTCAGTAGTATTATGTATACATAAAAGCTTCTTGGCTCAGTAAATAAAATTGCAACGTTGCAAAACAAATGCCAATACTTTGGACAGTTACTTTTGAAATGTGGTTTATGATCTTTTTGAATAGTAACATCAACGGTGAACATGTTTGATGGGCCGAACTGGTCCGGGAACGACTCGATTGGATTCTAGAAAGGAAAAATGGTAATTAGAGGAAGTTCTTTGAAAATCTCAAGGAAATATTTACTAAGCGTGAAAGAAAAGTCTTTGCATACAGAAGGTCACTTGGGTGAAAATAAGTTACGCAACTGCACTTTCTTCCTAATGTGATTTCTTGATTCATTTATATCCGCAAAAAATACAATATCTAAGCAAGTTTCATGTAAATGCACCCTACCAGCGATATCTGTGTGTTTGCAAGTGATTTGTTGTCAACACTCGGTCTATTAAGCGAGTGGGCTACAACCATAATAACAGTTGTTATGCTTAAAGAGCTGATGCTTGTCACTAGCCATGGGCAATTGAACACAGAAAAAGACTCTGAAAAGAGTTGAAACGGCAACAGTATTTGAGATGGCGAACGAAAAAGACGTAAGACATGTTCTTATAAAATTACACTTTATGAAAGTACAAGTGACGCACAATAGGCAAGAAAATATGAATACATACCATCTACTTTGCAAAGTTTGCATGTTTTAGGACATCTTCTTAGCATAAACGGTCTGTTTCGTCCACTAATGCAATCCTCGTAAAACATCCGGCAAAACAGTAAGGAATCCTCGCATCCTAACAAAGTAAGTCACATGCAAAACCAGATAAATATGGCTTGCAGAGCACAAACGTGCTTAAGACAATTTACTTTAGGAAATCCATTTTGAAAATAATATAGACAAAGGTTCACATTTTTAGCAGTCAAAGGGATTCTTTGTTGCAATGGGACCGGGCATTTTATCGATATTTTTTATTGTTATCGGTGTCGCATACGTATGGCATTTTCAAACTTCATATGAAACGGCTAGGAATAAATGTTATTGGAGAAAATCAATGACAAAATGCTAGATTTCAATCAATACTGAATCCTTGACGTTCTTCTTTTTATAGAATCGAAATGAAGTTTTTATGAACTAATGCTCTAGCAGTGTAAATCTTAGCTTCATCGGTAATGTGCGCTTTTGTTCTTTAATTTAGTCTTAAGGACAAGAACATAGATCAAACGATACTCATGGGCGGATAAAAGGCAAAGCAAATAATTTGAACGCTTCCCAGAGACTCAGCAGGACTGAGAGTAAGACACCTGTAAAGAAGAACAATAACAACCATGAACATCATAATCCAGTTAGCATTATGTTTCATGCTTACACCTAAACTTCTAAACACATTTAGAAGACAATAACCACTTCTTACTTCCACATCCATAATAATTTGGGCCTTTCGCTGAGTGAATACCATTCCAGCAACAACCAAATGTAGTATTTGTACATGCAGGCTCTTTTGGAGGTGCTGATGCCACTAAGAAGCAAAGTTAATTTGTCATTTGAAATCTTTAGTAGACACTTGTGTCATTTACTAGTATTCAACAGTGAACAGAAGCAATGAGCAAAAAATATACAGAAGTGTAAATTCTAATCAGGGGCGGATCTAGACCTTCGCCACATTCGCATTGGCGAAGGTCAATGTTTAGGTTTGCAGAAGAGCAAAATTTCCCGAAATCACGAAAACCTTTACTTTTTAAATTTACTTTTTGTCTCATTTGTAGCGTGCTTAACTGCACCCAGACAAAACGTCGTGTTTCGAATGCTGTTTACCTCTGAGGTATCACCAAAATTCATGGCGGATATCCCCTTGTCACTGGACCGCTTACAGAACCAATAAGATTTTGTGCGAATGTCGAATAAATTTAACCTGCGCGCCTAGGAGTTAACAGTAAAATTGTACCTCTAAAATTTTGTGCAAATGTCAGCCAAATGGGGATTTCCATAGGCAGTAAAAGTACAGTCAAAATGACAGAGCAAAATGACTTTGCGAATGTGGCAAATGTCGGCCGTCCCCCTCATCAAAATTCTAGTGTCAGATGACTCTGTGAGACGGGGATGACTCTACTATGGGGATGACTTTACCATGACAAACTGAGAGATTGCAACACTATATATCAAAGGATCGTCCTACTTGCAGAGTTACAGAAGTGAAAGATGGACCTTTTAGAAATTTTCTATAGGACATCTTGAATGCTGATATATAGTATAACAATACAACCCAGGTTTACTACGTAAATCTTAACAAATGAAATTCTTGAAATATATGAGTAGGTATAGCTGTTATCATACCCTTTTGTACCTTGCACACGTTAATTGAATTATTCGTCTATGTTTGTAACAATACTATCTCTCACATCGACATGAAGTTTATAGCAGTTCTATCTTAGTCAGGTCAACTGTGCCCATCTCTCAAGTATACACCACATACTGTTGTGAGGCATAGGCATAGGCGTGGCACTGTGGGCGTGGCACTGTGGGCGTGGCACTGTGGGCGTGGTACTGTGGGTGTGGTCAGAAGATTTGAATTTTGCGAATGTCAGATTTTGCGCTGGATCCGCCCCCTGATTCTAATAATTTCTTATTAATAAAAAATGAGATGAGTTAAGGAAATGAAATTAGGCATTTTTAGGTGACTTTTTTGATGTTACAGGTGAGAAAAAGAATGGAGATGGGTAGAATAATAGTTTATTTTATAAAGATACAGCGAACATTTTCGCATATTCCTTTCTCTGTCATGGGAATCTGCTACAGTTGAAAACATGCTTACCATTAGAATCTCTAAAATGACTGAAATAACGTTTAAAGCTCTGATAAAGGTTTCCTATACATTTTTAACAGTCAAAAGGAGTCATATATGTTTAGTATTATCAAATTTCAAATAAAACGGCTAGAAATAAAAGTTATTGGAGAACATCAGTGATAAAATGCTAAATTTCAAGGTTGCAAAGCTCTGGCAAAGTAGTTAAGACATCAATTTTAAGTTTAAGAAGGAAAAAACCCTAAAGCGTTGCAAATTATTTGGACCTTTTTTGTGAAGAACACCATCGACCATTAAATTTTGTACGTTGTAGTCATATTTCAGTAAATTTTATTGTCGTTCTTAAAAGGTTAAACGTACTTTTGCCAATTTCGTGCGACAAGCTTAAAGTGAAGTTTTGCTTACACTTGAGGTTAAGACAGACAGAATGCACTTTAAAGTGGAATTTCTACGTTCCTACAAATCCCAAAGAAAGTCTTTTCTTTCACCTTTTCTGAAGAGGCAGATACTTCAACAAGCTATTTTTAGCACGCCAAAACCTTCATTGTCCATTATCAATCTATTACATATGTGTGGTTAACAATTTTGGTACACTGATACTTTCTAGTTTTGATTACAAAGATGTTAATCTACTGTTATCTAAATTTTCCAAGCTGATAAAGTTACAAAACTATTCACAGCTCTCTATATCATCATATTTCGTAAGTTAGTCCAATATGACATTTCAGCATATACAGCATGACCTGCTTTTTTTCAACAGAAAATCAAACGGACAGGACAAGGAATTTCCTGGTGGACCAAATGATGAGTGATGTTTATAGAGAGGAGATTTGATTGCTTTCCTTGGGAACTGTGCTTAGAGGGTTAAGAACTGAATTCAAACAATCCACAGAATGTCGCATTGTATAATGAGGCACCTATCGTTCTTCTGCAAAGCTAATCAAATGACCTCTGTGCTTTCAATCCAATATCGATGCATGCCAAAGAGAGTAAAGTAAGTGGACAATAAAGGCATAATCTTCTTGGGTAATCAATAGTCCCTTATTAGAAGGATAAGATTTTAAAGAACTGATTTGGGCTCCAAAGTTACATTTAATTTATATGTAAATCGGAGATCAGAACTTACCACAAAAGCCACATGATTCACGGCAGAGATTTTTCATAAATTTCCTATGCGTAGTACAGGCTCCATGATAAACCCAAATTCTGCATTCCCTTTTGAAGCGATCCTTACAAACATTTCCTAAAGTAAGAAGATAATGTCAAACAACTTAAAGGCGTTCATGTATATCATACGTGGCAAAATGTGAAAGACTAGATAAATAGTAGTAGTAGCCCACGTTATTGTAAAATAATTTTATCAATATTTTCTTTAGTGAATTTTTTATGAATCAATGACAGTCGTTTTTATACTATCATAACATGTTATATTTTAGGATAAAGTGGCATGGTGGAGGATTGACCAAGTTTTGCTTTGCAGATGGCATGGTGAAAAAGCAGAGGTACTTGAAAGGATAACCACTAAACTCGGGAGCAGTAACTGCAAAGTTGGTCTTAAGATCATCCAGGAGAAAACAAAGATCTGATCAAAAGACACTAGATTTCTCCTACCAGATATGCCTCAGGTTTATGCCTGTTAAAAATTGGAGCTGTATTGAATAGGATATAACAAAGTTACAATCCACCTTCACACCGCCTAGGAATATGCTGGATGGATACTACTCGTCGCGCGATTTTCGAATAGGTAAAGGAGAAATCAAGTTAAGTCTTTGGGGCTTGATTAGAATGGTTGACATAAGAAACTAAGTCCGGCCAGCAAAGGCATGACCACGAAATGAAACGATTCTTGTATGTTTGCTACTGATACGCAGATATCATCAAAGCCAACAAATTGTATCTCGATGGATTAAATATAGAGAAATTCATGAAATGTTCAAGAAACCCAAGATTTGATTTAAAAACGATGTCAAGGCACTTCGTAGATACATTGTAGATACATTGAAAATATAAAGGAAAACAAATAAATGATTACCTTATCTTATGTTACCTAAAGTATAGGAAATCATATTTGATTTTAAATGTGTATGAACATAAGTGTTGATTTGCATTGTCACCGTCCAATTTGGGTGAGGCAACCGATAAAGTAAACTAGCGTATAATCTTGTTAAAAAAGACGTCAACATATCTTAGCACCGCTTTATCTAGTTTTGTTATGTGACTCAAAAAATATTTCAGTCTATCAGCCAAAATTGCACCAATGGGTCCATACGTTCTCAATTAAACAACCAAGCAATCAATCATTTCGCATACCTATCAATCTATTTGCCCACTGTCCTTTGTCTGATCATAAAGTATGCAGTATTTTAGTCAGTCAATTTCATCAAAAAAGCCACCCCGCTGGAAAATCAGGTAGGTTTAATTATTGATAGCTTATCTAACCAGTAAACTCTTGACTCGATCACATTGTATCCTTCAAAGTAGTGTTGGCATGGTTCCACTCACATGCGTAGGCTGCGTCCTTAAGATTTTTGTAAAGGAAAGCGTCCAGCATTTGTGAAGAATATGTCCTGCACGGTAGATTTTTTTAAAATAACCATATGGAAAGAAGCAGAAAAAAAAGACTCCTGCTGGATTCATGGCAATTATAATGAAATATACGCCCAATCAGGCGTACACAGAGTTTAGCATTATTTTTTAAAATGGACAAAAAATTTGTTCAGGAGGAACAAATGTTAGAGCATGGGATATGACTTTATTATTCATTAGATGCCAGTATGACGAATTAAATATCAGATTCAATTAAATGTGATTTGGATACTCGTCTGATTAATGTGTCTTTAGCTCTACAAATGTATAGTTCAAAAGGGAACTTGTGATTACCCTAAAAACTTAGTAAGCTCACTTTTCCACCAACAATAGAAGGTAATAAATATACGCTACTAGCATTACTACTACTATCTCTTTGAATAGTTGCAACTTTGCTTGCTTTTTGAATGCTTCTTCGCTGTTAAGGGGAACAATTTGTTAAATCTCTTACCACAAAATTCACACGTCCTCCGGCAAATTTGATTCATTCTCTTATCCATGTTTACACATGCTCCAAATTTAGCAAATCTTTGGCAGACCGTGCTTGATATCTTGTCTTCACAGGTTTTGTCATCTACAACAAAACAACAAAAATAGTTAAAGTACAGCTCATAAAGAGAAAATACTTGCACATTAAGAAAAGATAGACGTGCGTGTTTTCTGGTGGGTATCTAAAATCGGGCTTCTCCCTTGACAGGTAAACATCATAAACATTTCAATACAAGCAGTGCAGAATCAGGAAGAAACAGAGTACAATGAAGACGCGTTTTGTTTACCATCATTATCAATTGATAAGATTCGTGCGTCGGCTGTTCTCTCTTACCGAACCTTTCATCAACGGAAGGTATAAGGAAGTACATTTTGTTAATATATCCGATTTATGCTAAACATCTGCATCTTTCCGTTATATTATGATTACGTGGTTATTGTGAGAGCAAGACTCTAACTACACTATATATAGTGTGTTCTTTGATTGATGCGTAGTGTGTAAAATATATGCTTTGTTTGATTCTCAGTTATTTAAGAGTACAACTTGTGTCATGTTTATTTGAGGCGCAACCATTAGCGATCTGCGCAACTCATCCGAGTAAGTTTAACACATTTCGACCTATGACAAAATTTATTTCAAATGAAATGTTTACTTAATACAAATGCAAATGAATATATATATATATATATATATATGAATATATAATATTTGTCAAGAGTGGAGCCTTACCACAACAACTGTACTAAGCGGGAACCCGACTGACACCTTGTGTATGTAACCAACGCATGATTAATTAAATCTGATTCATCTGATGATGGTCCATCATGGCGTAACAAATTTGCCATTTGTCGTCTATTAGTGTTAGATAGATAGATAGATAGATAGATAGATAGATAGATAGATAGATAGATAGATAGATAGATAGATAGATAGACAG
>JANTCA010086816.1:0-14048 GCA_024741275.1 Chironex yamaguchii | reverse complement strand
TCTGACGTTTCATACTCTGAAGAGTGTCAGACGAAAAAAGCTTTTAAGTATGATTTTAGCGCAATGTCGCAAATTTTGTCGGCGATTTTCAAGTTTTGTACCACAAAAAGATTGTTCAAATAAGAAAATTACGCTGAACAAGCTGGAGCTCAAACCCGAACCATTTGTGAACTACCCAGTCATAGGCATTAGTGCCAATGAGCAGTACAGAAAAAAAAATGCACACTAGTTCTTTGGTGGTCAAATACTATTCCTTAAAACGTCATCATATTATCTTGCCAATTTTCCAGTTTCTTTATCATTTAATGTCCCAAAAGCCATCGCATTATAAAACTAGAGGCACTCGAAGGCGCAAACCTCCGCCAAGCAAGTACTATTACTCAAACAACATGGGTTTTCCCCACGATGATTACCTTACTAGTTCATAAAGATATCATTGCCAAATATGGTAACTGGGTTATCCCCACAAAGACCTCCTCACTGGCACTATGAAGGCTTCATTACCGAAAAAGTGATTCCAGGTTTTGACCCGGATCACCATCAAAATTTAATCAAATTTAACTTAGCCCATTTCTGACCTAACCTGAAAATTTCGTCGAAACCCATCCACAGCTTTCTGAGTTATGTTGTTAACAAACAGACAGACAAACCAACGCCGGCAAAAACATAACCACTCTGGTGGGGATAAAAAATCTAATAATTACAAGAGTAAAGACGATACCCTCAATCAACTGTAGTTTTTATAAAAAAGTACAACATTGGCCACTGATATCGTTTGATTAGTGAACATGTCAAAAATGAATCAGTTTGGGTCAGGTAGATATGACCTTAAACATATTTGTTTCAACCTGTCGATTATTGCTTGCAACTTGTAAATACTTCTACAAGAAAATTCAAAACAGTACTGTAAACGTAGTCTCACCGTGAATATACAGGAATAAGGAGACTTAATTTTTTCATTACAAGTTGCATTACTTGATCACATCGACCTGTTCAAAAGAAGCATACAATTCAGTTACTGCTTCACGACACTGGAAAAAAATCGTGTCAAGATTACTCGCTACAATTGGCATGTAATACAAAACTATAAATGGTAAAACTTACAGAGAGTAAAGACATTACTCCAAGCAAACCATGATCCAAATACCAGTACAAAGTTTTGAGGACAAAAAAATTTTCGCTTTTAATACCATCTCATTTTAGGTTTTAGGATCTCGTTTCTATATTTCGGTCAGCGAATTTTGTTTCTCCCAAACAACAATTATAGAAAGCTTTACGCTGTCTACTTATTTTATCTAGTTTTAACTCTTTTACTATTCGTTAAGAGCCTTGAGGATCTAACACGTTATTGGAATATTTGTGTTACAAAACCTGAAAATTGCCTTGAATAATCAAGAACTAGCCTAACAAGATCCTCCTTCATCTAAGTGTATTAGAGTCTGTCTACATTAACACAAGAAAGCAAAGACCCTCCTGAAGCGAGAAAGAGTTCGTTTTTCACTTGGACTCTTCAAACAACATTATGTTTTTCCATTTTCTTTTATCTTAATCTTTACTGTTTGGCTGCTTTCGATTTATGTTTCTTATTAAAAGGTTCCCATACATCTATACTTTCCTGTCTGATGATTCATACTCTCAAGATTGTGAGACGAAAAAAGCTTTTAGCGGAAGGTCGCAAATTTTTACGATAAGTAACACAATATTTCGAAGTTTATCACAGAGACCAGGTACTATATCAATTTATATACGTTCCACGTAGCGATGGCATAATAATAAAGAGCGCATGCACCCTAACAACTCACCACTCGGCCACTCACCCACGGTGACAGAATAAAATAATTGACACAAGACAGTTTTTTGCTTTCACGAACACTGAAATTTTAGGCTCTCTACCTCCAAACACCACTAGGAAAATTAACTACTCGGAGGCTTTAGGTTTCGTCGGGGTACGAACAATAATCATCAGTAAACAATACCATTTATTTTCAAAACTGCTTGACTATCTTTGGGAGTCCATTGCAGATTAACGACGAACAATTTCGGCCTTCTCTGACGAGGTCGGGACATTCCCCAAAGTACATGATACCTTTTTAACACCTAAAACCATGAAAAAGATCATGATGACATTTCTTACTTGCAGTGATTAGCAATCATAACCAAAACAAATATCAGAAAAATGTTTAGTGCAGATCCTATTAGCATTTCCTCTAGCCAATGCGCAGCGATATGCGATTCAGCGCTTTATTACAGTTAGAGTTTTGGTATTAACACATGTTAGGGCATTCAAGAGCATGCGTAACCAGGCATGCATGTATTAGTCAGGCACCACAAGATGATAAAATGTGAAGGCACTAAGTCTGAGTCTATCCTAAGTTGGGGAACTTTCTTGCGCCTAGTCATCGGAGGAAGTGTATGTTTTGATTGGTGTATGTAAATCACGTGTTGAGTAATGCTTCGATGTATTTAAGCTTGTAATGCCGCACGAAACGTCAAAAGAAACTTAGCTACCTTTGTGAATGTTAACGCGATATGAGTTTTAGGCATCAAATATCTTCTGAAAACGTTAAATTTGTATTTTCTGCTGAAAGCTGCTCAAAACATCCTGAGTATCTGCGAGATGTTTATTTTTTGAAGAGTCTGTGGTCTCTCTTTGTTTATATATATACATGTAAAGTGTAATATTTGTGCAAGTGAACCAAGAATGATATACCTTTAAGCTTGACCCAAGACAAAGAATGGCATCAGTAAGCTTTGCATTATCTATGGCTGCTTCCCATCTTTGTGGAACTTCAATTTCGCGTTTTTCTCCAAAGTGTATTATGGTATCTTGCAGTGGTGATCCACACATATAACAATCTCTTCCTGTTTGATGTTTCCTCAGGCCAGTTTTTTCTGTGACATCGAATTGTCGCCAATATACCTTTTCAGGCTCACACTCACAACAATACTATTGAAGAGAAAAGAATGGAAGAAAGAGAAGATTACAAAATAATAAAAATACAGCAGGTGGCCCACCTATACAGCTATTAAATTGTTTTGGGGAATGTGTTTGAAATATTGCTTACTGCCATAACTGCAAACCTAATGCATGCTTTGTCTGCCTGCACCCATACGCTCATGACTATGTTGGAACTGGATGTCCCATATTCCAATAAGGTCGCTTTAATTGGCAACATCATTCTGTTTTTAAGAAGACTCCCAATTTCTTTCATCTGCTAATTCAGGTTCAAATATTTACAATGTGGCAAAAAGGTATTGTTGATGTGCAACTAAAAAGTCAGATTCTTAACTAATTCACAATCTTCTTCCTGATACCTGGACAATAAAGTGAGATACTTACAGATTTGAGTAAGAAATTAAAGAAATTAATTAAGATTTCTGCTTCTACACTGTTTTAAGCTCAATGTAAGAAGAATAGAACTATTTAAAATCTAATCTTGTCATGACAATTATTACAATTCGTATGGACCTGCCTGTAAAGAAAGTATCATACTCTATTGATTCATTAAAGAAAATAAATGAAACTTTTAGAGGACATCATTATTCTTATAATGATTATCATTAAAAAGAATTATTAGAATTATTAGTATTAGAATCTTCAAAATCACAAACATCATCAATGTCATCATTATCCTCCTTATCGTCATCAACATAATCACTATCATCATTGTCCTTACCATCATCACTATTTTTAAACACATGAAGTTTGTTCGTATTTAGGGAATTGCCATCCAGTTATGTAAATCGTCCCATTCCAGACAACTCTTCATCACTTGAATGTATTCTTTATATGTTAAGAATCCTTACAAACACCCTCATGATTAGTTTGAGAGTTCCTTATCTAAATGGATGTTTTAACATATATCAAATAGAGTGGTGGGTATAACACAAAAAGCCAGGGGCATCATTTTACTTTTAGGACTTTTAGGACATAAAATCAAAACTGTACAAAAAAAAGGAGTAATAATGAATCTGTGATCAAGTCTGTTGATAGAGCTTTCAAAGCATCTAAGCTGTAGCTTTTAGAAGCACACATAGTAAAGAAAAACTAAGGATCAAGATTGATCTCTGTGAGTTGGTTTAAACATGTGCACACGGTTAATTCTTTGTATCACATGACAAATTCTAGAAAGCCAAAACTGCATGCACGCAAAGTACTATGAAAAGTTTCTTACCTCAACAAACATGTTACCATGGACTTCCGAAATAGCAGAACTTGGTAGTCCACTCCTTATATGTAGACCATCACAATTCTGTGATACAACATGCTTTACCTTAAAGACAAAGATGATATCCATCAGTAAATACACATATACAAAATAGCATGACCATTCTACTGAGAAACTGAATGATAAATATAAAAATTGTCCTAGTCCACAAGTAACTATTACAGGCTAGCTTTCTGACTCACATCAAGCTTTAAAGTAAGCAAGCAATACTCTTAGATACAATGGTGCCACAATATCAATATCAAGATAAAGGTAAAAACATCATAAGATAACCTATTACATCTCGAAATAAGGATGCCTACTGACATGACTACTACAAAATGGCAAACCTTAATTTATTCCTACTGAGACAAACTACCGTTATAGTAAATATTGTCAGCTGCTGACTCCTAGGCTTGCCCATGTCAATTAAGGTGAAAGCATTCTTACTTAAGCAGTAGATACAGCTTTTCAACAAGCCTTTTAAGTTAACTCTAAATAATTTAATCTACCCAGGTTCTTAAGCTGCTCAATATCTATACAGATACCATACCTGATTTAACTTGAGCAATTTTTGCAACTTGATGGCAAAATTATGCAGCTAAATCACATGAAGTAAGCACGCTAGTGTAAAAACACTTAACATTGAGGCAACAACTAATAAATCTTGTGGAAGTCCAAAAATGAAGTTTGAAGATATGATGGGCAAAAGAAACATTTATGAAAAGAATAAAGAGCTTTTAATCAGATTTAAGAGTTGCAAGTCAAACTATCATTTACCTGGACACTTACACATTGACACACTGCCTACCTAGCTATGTGATATTCATTTTCATGTTATCATCAATTCTGTCCAAAGAACTCATCAGCTTGCAAAATACATTTATTCACATCTTTACAGTGATTAAAACAAGACAACATATACTCAATCTGCTATCTTTTCAGTCTATCTGCTTATACTTACCAAGCCTTCATGATACAACTTTGTGATACTCATGTGTGTAACTGTTGGATTAGCTTTACACAGGTTATGGGACCTAAATAGGAGGTATGCAAGGTAATAAATCAATAATCTTATATGTGAGGCTTTTCTTGCATAAACTAGAACCAGGAGAAACTAACTACTGTTCTATGTAGAACAGAAGTCCATTTCCATTGTTTGCAATGTAATGCTATTTGTGGAGGTTAAGTTTCTTGTTGAATATAACAGTTATTTATCATCATACACACTTGTACTTTTCAATTCCCTTAGCCAGTGAGTTCATGATGCATGTAGTCAATCATAGAAATCCCGTACAATTAACACAACATTTTATGATATCCCAGTAGCTCAATAGCAACACTGCCATGCACCATAACCATCTGAGACCTTCTCATAATAAATTTGTAAATATACCAGACTGAATAATTGTAATAAGATGATTTATCAAGTAAAACTTGGGAGCACTCTGTAAGGTTGATTGAGGTATCCACAAAGTTAATAATACAACCAGGATTTTGCACATTGTTTTAAGAGAAAATACTTAAACAACATGAGACATCACTGTTAATTGGTATTTGCATTTAGTTTTAGCACTGGTTCTGAGAAAAACAACATCTGGAATTCATAGTACATACTAAGACTTGGCCAGCAAACAAAATATGCTATGACCAGTCTAGATGCAGTGAAGCACTGTGAAAGTGCAAAAATCTGCCTAGACTTTGGTGTCAGGCAAGATTTTCACTCTTTAGAATATTCAAATGAGCTGTACTAACAAGAATGTGGTGACTTAGCAATAATTTCATATCATCTCAGGATCAAGATGGTGGTCTCGATAACCAACAAATACCACGCAATTGTTCCTTTTGACACTTTTGATATTGAGATGGTAACTTAGAAAGAACAATAAAGAATGTTTGACCTTGACTTTAAAGGCTGGTGAAAGTCTTCCAATAAGCAACCAAGAGAGATATGGATTGAAGCAATTAGAAATTATCTTAAAGAAAAAAACCACGATGTAGATGTTAATGATAATAATGTTCATGATAATAATATTGTCATCCCTACAACAGTTTTAGTTACCAACCTGACAATACATTATTATACCATATTTTACAAAACATAGCACATACCGTAGCTCCTCTCCTTTATAAAGTTTGGTCCAAACACCATTTGGTCCCCTGAAGAAGATCAAGATCTTGACACATAACAAGAATAATGATGCCAGATATACACAAGTAATCAATCCTTTTTTATGACATGCTTATAAATAAGATAACATTTTACAACAATTCATTGAGCCATTTGCATCAGGATGGTACAATACCTAAGACACCAAGACAGCAAAGAAATACTAAGATGTGGTAAATAACCAAAAATAATACCTTTTATACAAAAATATGTTTAACTGTATGGCTGATGTCAGTTTCAGAAGTATCACACTGATGCCCATATCTTACCTGTAATCCGGTATTGATGCTGCCTAAAACAGTAATATGTTAAAATGTTAAGTATAAGAACCATGCAATATTGAGCAATAAACTTCATGATAAACAAAAAAGTCTTAAGGACAGAAATTGTGTTAAACATGCACTTGATAAAGTCAGTTAAGGAAGGAATAATAATGTTATAATACTCAAAGTTTGAAAAATGTATGCCAACATATTAGAGATTAGATGTAACAATCCATTTCAGATAAACAAGTATAAACTTGGAATCCTAAGATATTCTGTTTATATATGGAGATGTTATATAATCCACATCTCACAAAAACAATAAATGCCATTGCAGCTGAATAGCTCCTAAAATAGCCCAATTTTGCTCATTACCAACAGAAACGTGATCCAAAACTACATGTTTACCATTTCTATGAGATAGCTACGATCAACTGCACCTTCATACCCTTGTCCCACCTTTTTCCTTATATCATGCCAGTTTTCTCCATCTTTTCATTGGTAAAAGTGTTAAACAAGTCATTCTGGGTCCCTTCATTACTACGAAAATTACAAAAAGCTGGGAAAAGGTACAACTGAGGGAAAAACAGCTTGGAAGTCTAAGACTAAAAAGCTTGCACTCTAACTAAGGTCTAACAAGTCAAGGCTAACTTAAGGTCTTGGTATTATGAGTGGAAACTCAATAGTCTCAAGGTTTCAAGGTAACAAAAAAGAACATGTCCTTGGTACCAGCAAGCCAAAACTATTGATTCAATGTATTCAAAGGAACCTGAATTCTAAATACTTACAGTGCTGATACCAGCTCCTGTGTAAACAACAAGGTGTTTTGATTCTTTGATATACTTTGCCAACTGCAAACACTTGTCATCAAGACTTTTAAAGTCATCTTCTTTCTGCAATACAGGAAAACTGATATTACATCTTGTGATATCTTATAATACTGACAATTATCAATACCAATGCCACAATGCCTAGTTAAAAGAAGACACATCAAATATCCATGAACTATTTGCGTAAACATTCCAATCAGGTTTAAAGGTGATATCTATTAGACAGTTGCCTGGTGGGTTACTTCATTGGTTGCCTAATTACTTGATTGATTACTTGCTTGTTCAGTGACTGAAAAATAATACGTCGGCACACTGTCTGATTGACTGACTGGTCAATAGGGACATATATATCTTATCCTTGAAGGCTACAAAGTCTTTGCATTGACTGCATTATTGCCACTTAAAAGAAATTAATCATTTTAACTTCAATACGTAATCACTTGCTACTGGTTGCTCTGCCAGTTGCTGTCCAATAGCCATGTCATTCATGCAATGTTTTTTTCTTTGTGGCAAATTTCTTGTCCTTTTCTGATTATGCTTCTAGTATTATGACAAAAGAGCCCACTGTTTATATCAAAGTTTTCCAATGGCTGGAATTATAGAAAACGTAGCAATTATGCTCAAGATAACAACTGATGGTGACATGGCTAAATAACATTTCAGTCAACCATTAGGTTATTTTTAAGTCATGATTGTTTAATGAGATGTTGATTGCCTTATTCATCAAACTAAATGATGACAGTCCTAGGATTTCTAATTTGTAGCTGTGGGTGCACCACACGAGGTCTGTTCCTAAGATTAAAAAGAGAGCAACAGAAAGAATAAATAACAGAGATGAGACCAAGGAAGATTAACTAAGGTCATGAGACTTGTTCAGGGGATCAAATGAGGATAGCAAGTTAGTGCCATGGTTGTAATCTACTCAGTTAAGGCCTACCCATAAGCCACTATGTTACACATGAAGGCTTCTAGTTTATACACAAAGAAAGCTTGGAACACATACCCATAACAGTGATAAATCTACATCAAGCAAGTATCTGGTAACAATTCGTTTGATAGCAAAGTTAGAAAGAAAATAATCGCTAGGTTATTCAGTACCAATTGTACTGCTATACTGAAACTTGTAACATGACTCCCAGTACTTTAAAAAAACTTGGACCTTGGCACATTATAGTTTTATAGCATCTCCTTATTCTAATTACAGGAATTTTTACAGGATCTCAATTACAGATTTGTAATATGCAGATAAATTAGACTGTTAAACAACAAAAACAGTACAGAAAGGTAGTATAACACCTTTAAGTCCATTACTGTAACAAAGTTGTCATCAGTATTATTTCTTCCTACCAGTGTTGTCATTGCCATTAGTCTATTTTGTTGGCACTGATGCTAAAGACCACATGTAAACTCTTGCGTTTAGAATACCTTTAATACCTCGATGTTCTCAAAACTAGTAATCAACTGTATATTGCAAATAATAATGGCATTACTCGCATATCTAGTCTCAAAAGCATTGCTAGAAGTATTTTTTGGTTTGTTTGGAGACGTACTAACCTGTTGGCAAACATTTCAGTGACACTCAAGCGTGACATACACTATTTGCATTTATTTTATTTCACTTCATGGCAAACAGAGCAGCAGACAAGCTTAACTGAGAAATTGAAAAGTAACACATCTACATCATTTTCTAGATGACTAAAAAACTGACTGGAATAAATGATAAAGTCTGCCCCTTCACATGATACATTACTAGTCGTAAATTAAACCATCAAAGTCTCTTAATCACAAACTACTAATAATGACTAATAATGTAAACCACAACCGATATACACAGCCCAACCGAGACAAAATTTTGAAAGTTGGAACTATATTTTGTAAGTATTCGTATTAATGATCCCGAATCCATGTTCCTTCCTTGCTCAATGGTGGATCAAGACTTGAAAGAGAATGCACTAATTCTATAAATCATGACCTTCTACAAAAGACAACCGAGATACAATACCATGGAAAAGATGACAGCTGACCACCATGAAATACCTCTTTAAAAGGTATTATTCCATATATTTATTAAATAGCAAGCTTTGGATACGTTGAGGAGGTTGATTGATGCTATCCCCGTGCATTTTTGACGTTGCAAATGCCTGTTTGGTGATCCGTTAAACATCTCAATAATTGATGAAAAGTCCACGAATAACAAATCATTTGCACCTCCTTCTCCAAATTTTTGTCTCGATAAACTTAAATGAAAAGTATTATTGTCACCTATCCTACTTCTTTCATGTGGTAAAGATGAACTGATTTTTCAATAGCAGATAACGGTCGCGTAACAGTTGGCTAGTACACTCTCTCTCACACACAAAATTTGTCTTTAAAAGGTAGGACATCATAGAGTGCAACCTAAAACGACATGCAAGATAAACTTTCTAAAAAGCTAAAAAATATCACCTCTTCCTTTCTAAGCTGCTGCAAATCTCGCAATTTTTTCCTGTCAGATAACTCTTTTGCTAACTCGGGGAATTTTTCTAAAGTTTTTACGTCCTCTGCACTTCGTAACGATTCCTCTACCTTTAAGATCTTCCTTAGCTGTCTCAGTCGACATTTTTCCTCGTTCTTCTCATAAATGGCAACTTTTTGCGCTACTTTCGATGCAGTGCGACGAGTGTTACTAAGATCCGTATCCATTACATGGAGTTCAGCTTTAAAACAGTTGTATTCATCCCTGCAACTGTGGTGTAATCAAACCATCGCCAGTCACTGCTTAAAATTGTAGGTGCTGGTACAATTCAACCTTGTTTACTAAGTATAACCTTGTTTCGGAAACGAGGTGAAAAAGTCGATCAAACAAAAACAGCAAATATTCTAATATTCGTCAAAAATGAGTTAATGTCTATTTTTAGTAAAAGGATTATAAAAAGTTCCGCACGCAGCCTTCCGGATGGGGGCAGGGTGGCTTGATACCCTTGGAAAGCAGAGCACATCTGTTACTATTGCTGGAGATAAAAGACCATTTCAACAATATTTCAGAAATATTCAAAAACTTGCATAACAGACAAATGCCTGGGGCTTCATTGTGGAAAAGATCTAATTTATGCCATATATTGGGAATCGTTTTAAAACGAGGGTCAGAGCTTAAGTGAAAAGGATTAACATTCAAAAACGGTGTAAAATTTGTTAGTATTTTGTTTTACTATCATTAAACTAAATACTAATGTATTTGTACTTACACATTTATGATCAATAAGTATGCCGATAATGTTTCAGTGGTGTCTTGGTATCTATATAACTGATACTTTTTCCATATTCTATGTTCCTCAATTTTGTGCACATGTTAATTTGAATATTAAGGAACAGCATCCATCTGCTATTTCACTACGTTCTTGTCGGCAATATTTTAAATTCGGGGTTGGATCGTTGCCTTTTAAAAAGGGCGACAGAGTTGCAAATTAATTAATTAATATCTTAGCCACTCGGGACATCGCCTTCACGACGGCCGTCATCAAGTGTCGCGGGGCTAGTCGTCATCGGTGGGTTTTTAGGACCGAAGTCGCCGGGAGGAGAAGGGGGAATCGGCACTTTTCAAAGACCGAGTATGGTCTTGGCTTTCTATTTGTTCTTCCTCTCCTTTGTACTTTTCTACAAGACATTCTCAGTGAAGGAAAGAAATAGTGCCTTTTCTTATGTAGTCGTGTCTAAAACAGTCGACATATTGTCAATTTATCTGTCGTGTGACGGAGGTCTTGCACGTCGAAACGTCTCAGATGCATCGTTGTCCTCACCAAAAGGGCGGTATTTTACTTGCTAGGAGAAATCCTCCAGTTTATAACATCAAGGCAACCTGATCTGAAATTTGACACCGTTAATACTGTCCTTCCTTCTGCTTCACGTCTAATTACAGCCAATCCCAGGACTTCCAGATTCTATCTTTTACCAAAAACTCACAAACCCAACAACCCAGGCTGGCCGATTGTCTCTGGTAGTCCAACTCAAAAATTAGTCATGTTAATCACTCTTGCCACTAACGACCTTGCCACTCAAGGATGCCAAACTAACCATGACAAATCAGCATTTACCACCTTTCCTTTCTATTCTAACAATTGTCATACGTTCACTGGCGACATCAAATCACTATAAAATAAATTTGTAACTTTACCGCCTTGTGAAGAAGATAACGATCCTTTCGCGAAATGTATTTGCCCTTTGGGATGCTTGGTGTTTTTGCTGTTATTCAAATTAGTGGTAAAACTAAACACGATGACGATAACAGCTATTGTTTTTAGAGAACAGACGAAAGCCCTTTTTTTCGTTATTTGTGTTGTCATGGTATTTCTATTCACAAAATAATCAGTTGAAAAGATTGAATTCGAACGAAATTAGATTATCAGAAGTCTCGTGTATACTAGAAAAGCGACGGCAACTATGAATTTAGCTAAACTTGAAATTCATTCCTGAGTGAGTAGTAATTATGTGGACTGGATAATCAACATGGTTCCTGTGGAGGAAACTGAAAATCTTGTCATGAACGCTATCCAGTCGCCAGGAAGCGAGGGCGAAACAAGTTCAACTCTTGGTCTGGTGGAAAATATGGCTTCAGGTACGGCAATTCAATCTTATGATTCGTGTGGTAATGTGGTTTACTGAGTTGTTCTTCGAAGTAAACCATTCTTGATAGCTTGTAAGCTTCCCTTGTGATTAGGATGTAAACATGTTTATGGAAATTACTATAGTTTTATTACACATATTTGCATTTTCACATTAGGCCTCGTTTGCTTTTGTAGACAACACCTCATTCCAGCACAGCCAAGCATATGAAGTCCATGACACTGTTGTCTTGAAAATTAGCGTCTCGAATGGACGCCACTCTCCCTTAACGTCATTTTAGGCCACCCCACCTCACCCCATAAAATCCTGAAAATTTAAATAAACGGGTGTTTTATTAAAGAATTACTGTGGATTAACTTGACTTCATCCGTCAGACATCTTAAAAACGCAACTAATATATATATTAATCGAGACAGGGAGCTGATCCCGCACAAGTTGAATTAGATCCAGCATAATAACACTGTACAGAGGTCATTTTGGGGGGCAGCTTCTGACGAGATCTTACGTGTGAAAGGGAAATTTTCGAGTGTGCTAGTCTGCTGTGCGCTTGAGGCACATGGAAGGATAAAGATATTAGAAGGAAATACAAGGCTGATTTGTCCTTAAGTCAACTATTATTTTGAGCTAGAAATATAACACCATATAGTAATTAAAACACTACAAATATTATTGATTAAACTAGGCAGGTGTAGAGACAAGTACGAAATTAACAGATTGAAGGAAGTCAGTTGCCACATCTGCACTTTAGCTCGAGAGTGCACGTAAGGTGTGCACGTAAGGTGACATATTTGAGTTTCACGCAGAAACAATATAATGAGTAATTTAAGGGTTCTGGAGGAAGTCCAGTTTTTTATTTGCCTCAAACAAGAAGAAATTGCCGATGCCGGCTGAAGTAATCTTACGATCGACACCACCTGAGCTTAGAAGCAAAGTATTCCTCCTGCAAAACTAACGTGAAAGCGGCTTGTGGCTGCCTAAAAGGTATCCAAGACCACGTCTTTACCTGCAACACCACTACCATGTTGCACAATAACGCTTTTGGTACGATAAATCTGATGTACATCTTCCATACTTTGGCAGTCTAGACACGGTACCTCTACACGGCACTGAGAAAATCAATCGCCAACCAAATAATACTAACGAAGTACCTTTGGTATTGACTTTTATTGCTTTCCAGAAGATGGCTGATTAAATTAAGAAGTCACCACTTATGTAAACCATTCCCATCCAGTGATTCCATATGAAAAACCCACTTCCATCGAATTTCTCAGTCTTGAACCCTACTTTGTACTGTGTTTCCTATTGCCCTGCCATTGTCGTACTTCAAATTTTTTAAACTTTTTCAAAGAATCCTCTGGGCCCATAACTTGTTATTCTACTTAATCGGACAACTCGCGAAGATCGCTAAGAGGTTGCGCCTTCACTAAACCCCACAGAAGTCCTGCTCTTCTTGTTACTGAAAATTATCCTTTTTACACCACGCGTTACGAGTATCAATGTAGTTTGTAAAATACAACCGCCAGTCTACAACGTTCAGGTGTAAATAAGAGTGTTAGAAATGTCAGTCGTATTGTTTTGTCCTGACTCAGTTTCAGCCTTCCTTGCAGTTAATGGAAGATCCTGAATACCTAGCTACATTTATAAGGGCGACTAAGACTTTTGCCATTACAAAAAAGAATAGAAAAAAGGACATACCCTGACAATTATAGTACCACTACTACTATTTGTACTACTACTGCTACTAGTAAATTTAGCTTAAAACTCATTTTCCCTTCTACAAGAATTCCCAAAAGTCAGACAGTGTCTCCTAACGCCTTAACAACAAGTATGATGTCAATCAGAACCCAGAGGATGATCTTGAACCATTCCGTCTTGAGCATGAGGACCGACCTCAAAACCAATTTATCTCACAAGGATTCTTCTTCTTAACTGTGACTAATCACGATTGTAAACTAGGTTTGTTAGTTGCAAACTTATT
>JANTCA010086805.1:0-14051 GCA_024741275.1 Chironex yamaguchii | reverse complement strand
TTATGTGGTTTATTAAAATTGCAAACATGTGTAGATCTAGCTTTCTTGTAAGGAGGTATCTCGTCCCTTTCCTACTTCATAGCTTCAGTACGTACTGGGTTTAATCCTCAGCAAAGAAGGGACTCATCTGATATCTGTAACCATATTTGAAAGTGAAGAAACAGCATCTATCAGGTATAAGGATTAATCCCAATGGATCTCATTAAAATTCAGTAGAATAACAAAACATATTAATGCAGTAGCAGTTGATACTCTGGTCTAAATTCGCAGTTGATACTGGGAGTTTTTACATTTATACTTTGCAGGACAATACGGTCAGTGTCAGTGCAGAGCATGGTTGTTCCACTTAGCAATAAGTAGCACATTGTATGATGGATATATAAACCAGTACCATCTTCAGCTGGTCACCAGGCTACGAGTGTACACGTCATTAGCATAGTTCGACACATCAATGTCCCTTGAGGTTAAAGCATTGCCCATGGCAAATATGTGATATCATGTATTTCGATGAAAACTACTCTTGCGTCTCCTTCCATCATACTTTTAGCAATGCGGATACTCAGTTTCTATCCACATTGCGAAAAGTAGACATATACTCAATAACTAAGATTATGTTGTGAATGGCCTGTCGTGCTCAGGAATGGTGGGAAAGCGGAACGATTGTTTGATTACATTAAACAAATACTCAACTTTAGCAAACGATTGTATATTTTATGACACATCGGGAAAATCTTAAGCCGCAGTATTTTTCTATGAATGTCAATAAGACCATTAGGAAATACATCCATACAATTGTCTGACTTTCTATGATATTTTGATCTCAAATTACACAAATACTTAATTGTAAATCAAATGCAGTGAATGCCATCACGTGTTTAGTGTTTACGTTCGAATACTATCAATTGAAGCCCATACACAAAATAATTTACTCTTTACCGGGCATTTTACAAAGTCAACAAGCTAGGATTGTTTCGGAGATAATGATTCAAATCCCCTAAACCTAACAGCGCTACTATTCTCTATAAATCAACGAAAAAATTTTTTCGAATAATTATTTATCGTTTCTAGAAGAAGGTAACTTCTTATCGCATCCTCCCCTGGGGGCGCCACCGAATGAAATCTGTTACTAAAAGTATCGAGTGATCAAACCAAACCCTAGTATTTGAAGGCTTTACCGATCTTTCTGCCAACATGATGATAAATTGCACATTAGTCTCCCGCTGGGCACAGAAGCACATAGGCTGTTTCAAGGCAAAAACATCATATAATTTATACGTTTAATGAATATTTTCTAGAGTTTTGTAGTCAGTCTAGGAGAGTCATAGTGGACTCCATGCAAAGCGACGATGGAAGCAGTAGCGTAGACAGAAATTTCAGCCTTGCTAAGATCAATTTACTTGTCTTACAACACTTTTTTCTTTGTATGAATAAGTCGAGGAGACTCTGCAAGAGAAAATCCGTTAGTTTTAAATGACGCTACTTCTTAGGTCATTCACTACTTAAAAAAACAATTCGTATACCTTATTTAAAACTCCACATAAACATATTTGGCTATCTTTGTATCTCCTTCAATTCCCACTTCTTAGCTTCAATACAGTGGTTTAATCTTTAGCAAAGAGTAGTGACTGGCTTGATATTTGTAATCATATTTGAAAGTAAAGAAACAGCATCTATTAGTAATAAAGATCAATCTGTATGGATCTCGTCAAAATCCAGCAGAATGATGAAGCACTTGCTTTAGGCATGGAGGTTGTAGTATGTATTCGAAAATAAAGAAAGAGCATTTATTAGTAATAAAGATCAATATTTATGGATCTCGTCAAAATCCAGCAAAATGACGAAGCACTTGCTTTAGGCATGGAGGTTGTAGTATGTATTCAAAAGTAAAGAAACAGCATTTATTAGTAATAAAGATCAATCTTTATGGATCTCGTCAAAATCCAGCAAAATGATGAAGCACTTGCTTTAGGCATGGAGGTTGTAGTATGTATTCGAAAGTAAAGAAACAGCATTTATTAGTAATAAAGATCAATCTTTATGGATCTCGTCAAAATCCAGCAAAATGATGAAGCACTTGCTTTAGGCATGGAGGTTGTAGTATACATTTGTTAATGAGTACAACGTACAGTTTTATTAACATTTACTTGAAGGATTGATTTCGATTTCTGCTTCTAAGAAAGTTGTGGTAGCTATTGACGACGATCGCAGTACAGGAGGCAAATGTGACTCTGGAACAGGCAGGTATATTGTTATAAATCATTGATCTAGTCTATTTTATCAGAAAATCGCGATTTACGACAATAAACATATACGTGTAAACAACACAATTAAAACATATTTGACTGACTCTATACTACCACAGCTTGCTTATACTTAATATTATGTCAAGACCAACAAAAAGTATTTTTCACTTACCTTGTATAATACGTAGACACACAACGACAGAATTCCGAAGATGCTGAGAAAAATATGACATTCAGAAAAGAAATTTTGAAAATCTCCTGCTTGTTTGTGTTAGATCGAGTAATCATGAAAGCATGAAATTAACTTTACGGAGTTCAATACAAAACTACAAAAACTCTTGTGGCCGTTTGTACTTGTAAGGCATTGAAGAAATTGAATGGTGTTGTTTTAAATTCTAAGGTCTTCGTGAAACCATGCTGAGGTATGTTGTACCAGATTCTACTGTAAGATTTTCATTGTAAGTTTTTGTAACGAAAAGGTCGCTCTAGCCGATTGCTAAGCCGATGGGTAAACACGAATAAAGAGCATAGCTAATATGCGGGGTAGGGACAGGTAACAGGAGCAGGTTGTGAAAAATTATCTGATCGACGGGAATGAGACTACTTTGAATAGCGGGTTAAAGTAGGCATTATTCTAAACTCTGATTCGTACTGTGAAAGGAATTGTCAACATTTGCATACAGACCTTGCTAAAAACTAATAAAAACGTTTTGTTGGAATGCAGACGTCTGTCAAATTAGCGTTAAATTAGCAAAATTACGTTGACACAGTTGTAGAAAGTGCACAAGATGAACAAGCAAAGATAAATTGAGGTTATACAATCTCGCGTGAGTTGATCAAGCAATGAACATCAGTATGTTTCCTTTAATAAGTTTTGAAAATGACCTGACATAAAATTGTGTCATATGATTCTTAGCGTCTATGACTTCATCCAAAACAAAACATGACAGGGTACGTTTCCCTCCAAAACAAGCTGTGGTAAATGCGATTACAAATCGTTTTAAAATTGATAACTTTTATCTTTTTAGGCTGTGCTTACTGCTTCGTATGATTTGGAGTATTTGAAACTTTAAGTTCATTCCAGGACTTGCCAGGAGCTCAAGGCGTAATTTATTAAGCTCAATTTGACACATGGAATTCAGATTCCATAGTTCCAGAAGTCGTTTTGTTATAGCTTGCTGTTTCCCTACCACACAAGGTTTTACAATGTGACTTTAATGATCCCTACACCCAACCCTCGTCCCTTTTTTAACCTTGGGACTGGTTCTGGTGGGAATAAAGTTCTTGGGATGCAAACAAGCATAGAAAAGTTGATAATGAAATAACAGAATGAAGTAGTTGATCAAATAGAAATTGAAAGGAATGCAAATATGAAAGAAAACTGCTATCAAGGAATGGCATTCATTGCACTATCATAGCTTCTATTACAAATACGTCAGTTTCAGTGTGCGTTTTGTACCATTCAGAGCACATTTCAAAATTCAATAAATCCAATACTCATAAACGAAAGGTAATAATAGACTAGACTTTATAAAAGTTAAAGGAAAGACAGCTGATAATGGCTTAGCAAAACGACTGGATACGATGTCACTTTAGTCTTTTTATTTTATTCATAAACAAGCTCAGTCCCCTTGGGCCTAAGTAACATATAACATAACACAATAAATACTACTTAAAATAACACAACGAAAGAGAGAAATGGATCGTTCCAATGGCATCAGTGAGGGGATCTATCTCTGACCGACTCATTACATGGAAGGAATTACTAGTGTTTCTTTTAATTAGCTTCCAAAATGTCTTAGAGTCTTCACGTGAGATTTCTAACTTCATGCAAAATTAGGGTCATTTTCCTTACTTTTCATAATTTTTTTTAAAATTTAGTTCTTAGCAACTTGAATTTTTTTTAAAAATTGCATTACCACTTTTACAGAACAGCTAAAGGACGTAGTATTTTTCTTTTTTTAGTCCAAACAGTCAAACCAAGAAGGCTATTTCTTTTTATTCTTATCTTTTCAAAACTTATCTAGCATTGGTTTACAACAGCTAGCAATAATGTTGTTAAACATTTGTACAATGTAGTTTACATTTAGGAAACTAGAATTACCATCTGCCATTTCAGTAATATTACCCAACTCCCTCCACCACGTTTCTGCTATTATATATATCAAGGCATAGCTGCTTTTATTCATTCTTCCAAACATAATTGTCATTATTAATATTTTTGTCTAAGATGCTATCATCCTCACCTGTGGAGCTGACAGGTTGCACCGAGTTTAAAGCTGCTATGATTGGGAAGTGATCGGATTAAGGTCTTGTAACAACTTCAGAACTCAACAAAAAATCAAACATTGGTAAGTTAACTAAAATGTAGTCAACGGGACTTCGCCCATCATGTACAATGTGCAATACAAGTGTATTCACCTTCTCATCACGAGTTGTCCTACCATTCATTATATAAATAGTATGCAATTTGCATGAGCTCACAAGCTGTCTACCATATTTGGTGTCTGATATATTGTTATTGGTCTTCTTTGTGATAAGGGAATCTTGGGGGTAAGTGGAATTCGAATCACTTTTTGGTATACGAGTTGTTTAGTCATCCTCAATAATATCTACTAATTCCCCTGGTCTTGCAATAAAGTCAACCCCCATAACAACATTTAAATCGGACTCCGACTCATTTCTTCTCTTGATATTACCCTCACTTTCATTGCGTTTCACCACAGCCATTTTTCCCAAATCAAGCCTGACGGCATTGTCATCAAGAATCAACTTATTGTGCCGTAATGCAAACTTTTTGACTTCCTTGCTTTTTCAATCAGTGGCTGAAGCTCTCTCCTTGTTCCATGACATGATCTATAAGATGCTCTGCAATTTGTACACTTTCTTTCAATCTTCTCCTATTGTTAAGAATGTTCATCTTTGTCTTGTATCTGTAACTTCACAACAATAGAGCGGATTTTGCCCTGCACTATCTTGCCGATCCTATGAGCTCTCTCAATTTCCTGTTTACTGTCCATATCGATATTAACTCATTGCTTATAATGGAAGAATTTCAGGTTTCACGACGATTACTTTCAGCAAATTTCAACAAAAAGTAGGTTTGAACGCTTAGATTGGTCCTCCAGATAATCGCATTTTGCTGGATTACATGCAAAGATCTGTGTGGATTATTTTGATAAAGTTCTGTGTAGTTCATTACTTGTATGTATGGGATCATTGCTACATTTTTAAAAATCAGTCAGTTTGCTTAGGGGTAATGGAATATTCTTACCAGACAGTCATTGATCTGTTGGGAGCAAAGTTGGCTGATACAGGCACCAAGAATCTGTTTTTGTCGAAACAGTTTACACAAATGGTTGATGTGATTCCTTTTATGAATAAGTTAGAATGGCCAATCAAATGCTACAATTGTGGCAACATTGGCTATATCGCTCGTTTTTGTTGGTCCAAACATGCTCGTGCAAAAAACAACCCAAACCTTAGTCAGGATTAATAATCCATTCGACTGGGGTGCTGATCGAAAACTGTTATTGCAAGTCTGCCTCAAGCATATCAGCGAAAGTGGAATGCTGTTGGACTCTGGGAATTGTATCAAAAAAATATCTGCTTTTTATGCAGTCAGCGACAACTCGATGATATGTTATCACGCGGAGTGATATGCAAATCGAAATCCCCATGGCGATCTCCATGTTTCTTTTGTAAAAAAGAAGAATGGAAAATCGAGATTTGTCGTAGATTTTTGCCGTCTCAATTCACTTACAGTCAAGGACGCGTTTCCAATACCCAAAATTGATAGTATTTTGACAACCTTTGCGGGATGTGAAATTTTCACTACATTTGACTGTGAAAGTGGTTATTGGCAAATACCACTTGAAGAGGATTCCAAACTTTATACGGCATTTGAATTGTAAAACAAGATATATGAATTTAATGTGATGTGCTTTGGGCTTCTTCTTTTCAGTGCATTATGAGCATAGTTTTGGCGGATTTAAAAGCATTTCCGTATATTGAAGTTTTGGAACATTTTTCAAACATTTGTTATGCCTTAATCCTTTAAAATGTGTGATTGGCTGTAATTCGGTCAAATATCTGGGCCATGTGGTGTCCAAATCGGGTTTATCTCCAGACAGTGAAAAAATACATATTCTCAAATCCATACCTGTTCCAAAATCTCGGAAGGATGCTGACAGATACACGGGATTTGTTAACTACTTATCTCGATATATACGGATGCTTTCAGATGTCATGATGCCCGTATTTGTCGTTAAAAGTTTGAGAGGATAGTTTAAATGGACTGATCACTGCCAAGTGGCTCTCAAGAAGATTCGCGATTTGGTTCGCGATAAGCCAACTTTAATGTTTCCTGATTTCACTAAACCATTCAGCCTCTACGTTGATGCAAGTGATGTTGCTATGGGTAGATATTTAACGCAAGAATCTGGTCCTTTGGGGGTTTTCAGTAAAAATTTTAGCAGCAGTGAACAAAACTATTCTACCACAGGCAAGGAATTCTGTTTTTCGCTTAATGCCTTAAAGCATTTCTGCCTTATCATTGGTTTATATTATGGTTTATACCGACAATAATCCCCTCGATGGTCTCATCGGAAAGCGCCCACCTGCTAATGGACAGCATGCCAGATATCTCTCTGAAATTTCTGAAATTTCCTCCAACTATGTGTTATAACGTCCCAGGTCCTAATAAACTCCTCATTGATGGCAACGCTTCTTTTAATTTTCGTCGCTTGAAAAATGTTACCACAAGTAATAACATTTATTCTCTAGTCTTATCTCTTTGCTTTGTATTAGAATTTCTTGGAGGTCGTCTTTTGTTTATCAGAGTCGTCACAATGCAGATGCTACCCTCACAGTACTTAAAACATTTGAACAACTAACCAAACGTAAGAACGATACAAGTTCAACAATCGTGTTGAAAAGGAAAGGGGATCATTTAACTCTTTTCCTTGGTGCTATTCCAATCTTAGCAAAATTAAGTGACTTCGAATCACTTGACATCTCTCTTCTCCGGGCAAAATTGTATGTGGCATGACTACAGAAAACACCTGCGGTAAAATTCTTGCTGAAGAGAACCTCACACTTGGTGCATGTGCCGTTAGGCAGCTTGCATGCGCAAAATTTCCTCAAAATTGCCATACATCTAAGTAATCATTGTGCCGAAAATCTGAAGAAAAATTCAACATTCTGACGGCAGAAAATATGCTAAAATGCATTTTAAGCTAATCAAAAGGGGGAGAGGGATTAAAGTTTTTTCTAGAGTAGTACCACCTAACTTCTCTGTCTTCCGCTCGCTTCTTTCGAACGGGGAAGAAAAAAAGGCACATTTCGCAGTTTTACCCATTGGCCTCCAAAACATCTCAGCAGCCTGATCTGATCGTCTGCTCGTATGATTGGATGTCCGTTTATTGGCGCATACGCTAACATGCAGCATGTATTTGGTGCCTATCAGGCATTCATTTAACACTGATTGCACTAGTGCCATAAACAGGTGGACAGGGTGGCTTAATAGACCAGTCGGCTGTTTAGCAAGACCATAGGTTATGCGTCGCTTGGTCTTCTCTAGTCACACGTCGCAAGACAACACCTAGCGTCAAATAAGCAAAAATCTATATACATTAATTACAAAGTCCTAATATAGCTCACCTATAATGATAACGTGTGAATTTTGACCTCTTAATTAGCTTGTACAACTTGATCACTTCTGACCATTAAATTAAATAAAACACGAGAATGATAACCCTATTGTTCTCAGCATTTAAAACGCATACCAATCATAATGGCCCTTTGGCGCAGCCATTGCATGGATGTACGTGCAGAAGCAAGACAGCAAAATGAAGAATACATTCAGAAAAATGTTTCTTTTCATATGAAGGCACGAGACCCTAAATTGTGATTTGTTTAGTCATTAATAATGAATGGTGCTGTTATTACAAAAAGAATGGTTCTTTAAGCAGTCTGATAACGCATGCAATAAAGTGCATGCACTGCAAATGCAGCTGTATATAGTTTCACTTTCTTCAAAAGTATATCGCCGTACTGCTGTTTCCCACTTCAAGCTTCTCCTTGGTATTTAGTGGAAATCTGCAGTAAAATATAACGACAAATGTCAGAGAACAGAAAATGAATAAGCTTTTACTTTCTAGTCAAAAATAGTTTGTTTTTTCATATCCAATATAAAAATTTGAAACCACCAAATTACCTAGAACGACACTTACAAACTACTTTACTACACTACAAGGACGATGCCATGAGCAGCAGAAGAGGATGACTACCCCATGGTCATAACATAGAAACAGGTAACTAACACTAAATCTAAGTATACAATCAAAAATAAATACAAAAGGTTACGCATAAACAAATTCTACTGATGAATACTAAGGTCAGGTTCACATTGGATGACAGGCAATTGCAAGTGTGACTTAAATTGTTATCTGGACCATCATCCAATGTGAAACAGGCGTAAACAAGTGAAACGGAGAGAAAGAAAAAGAAAGGACTTAGTGGCTGAATGGGATAAAACAATCTTTCAGATATATTTTAATTTTGTGGATGAACTTTAGTCTCAGTTGGAGTATATTTTTGTTGACTTCATTAGAAAAGTCTTTGTCACCATGCAATAAAATCTGAACAATAACTTCGTTAAAGAGGCTGTTTATTTCAACAAATGGTTGTAATACTAACGAAACTCCGGCGAGAAGATCTCGTCGTTGAATGTCAATTCAAGGGCAAAGCAACAAAAGTGCTCCATGTCCTCAATACCTTCATTCGTTGGGCGCTTAGGTTTAACAGTGTCCCGAAAATTGTATTTGAATTTGTGGAAGTTTAGTCTGCTGAGGCAGACTCTTATTTGGCAAAGATAAGAGAGACCTGTTGGGTTATGAATACCAAAGAGAGGTTTAGCAGGGAGCGTTGGCAAATTATTGATAGAAGCTTTGTCTCAAAAACAGCAACAGATGGTGCTAGCCTGATTTCAGGATCAAGCATATTCCATTCAGTGGTGCAGTTTGAATAAAAGCTGGACTGAAATATTTCTGTTCTTGCTTTTATTCGTCCAATAGCATCCTGATTGTGAAGACAGTTGCTTCACTGATGAGGCAGTGGGATTGGCTTGTTTGTGTACAAGGGGGTGAGATCATTTATAATCTTAAAGAAGAAACTGAGTCGTCTACTCCATCTACCGCAATTTTCTGACTGCCAGGCTATTTCTGAGTACATTTTTTTACGTAATGTTCCCCTCCATGTTCCTGTGATTGCAAGAGCAGCTGAGTTCTGAACCGACTCTATTTTTTCTATTAGATTTGGTAAAGCGATGTGTTGACTAAATTCACAAACTTTAGCTGGAATATGATAGATAACATCCCCGTAGTCCAGGTGGGGTTGCACATAAAGCTTATATAATTCACTCAGAGCATGTCCTGGCAAGTACTTGCAGAGATACTTTAGCAAACCAATGCCCCTCCTCTTCTTAGAGATAGTGGATTTGATTTGAGCTGAGAAAGAAAGCTTTGAGTCCAAGATGATACCCAAATGTTTATGCTCAGTTACTTTTTCTACAGGTGTGTTGTCCAAGAGAATAAGAGGGTGATTTCATGTCTTTACTTTGAAAAAAGTAATTTGACAGCTTGTTTTTGGGGGATCGGGATTAAATGGCATCCTCCAATCATGATTCATCTCCTCAGCAGCTGCATTTGGTTCTTGAACAACCGTAAACAAGGATGTATCGTCAGCAAAAAGCTTGATGTTACATTTCAAGTCGGTAGTGAGATCATTGATATACACAAAAGAAAACACAGAAGATATACACAGGAAAAACAAGGATCCTAATATGGAACCCTGGGGCACTCCTGCCAAAATATCTCCCCAATTTGAACACTGACCATTTAAAACAGTTTGCTGCTTTCCATCCCTAAGAAAGCTTTGGATGAGAGAAAGAAGTTGTTCCGCAATGCCAGATTGTTTTAGCTTATAAAGAAGACTATCATGCCATACCCTGTCAAATGCTTTAGAAATATCAAGATGCACAGAGAGAACACCAAGCGGAGGATTGCAGTCAAATGCTTTAATGATTGAATATGTGGTGGAAATTAATTGGGTGACTGTTGAGTCACCTGGACGAAAACCTGATTGATTAGTGTCAAGCAGGTCACATGAAACAAGATGTGTATAAGGAATCATAACTTATCATAATATCTGTAAAAGAGAAATAGGATGGTAGTTACTCTTTCCAGTTTTTTCGTTTTTCTTGGGAACCGGGACTATATTTGCACACTTCCACATCGTGGGAAATACAGCAAATCTCAGACAGTTTGTTAATATAATTTTAGGAGGAGTAACCAAAGAAACATTGCTTAGTTTGATCAATCTTATAGAAATTTCGTCCCAGCCATGTGCTTTGTTAGGATTAAGCAATCTAAAGATTTTCAGTATCTTACTAGCAGAGATTATTACAGGATTTCTTAGGGCTTGAAAAGGAATTTCGATTCCTGTATCTATTGTCGTACTTTGGAGTGTGAAGTTATCATTAAACAACTGAGCCTTTTCAGGAAAGTCGATTATAAATAACCCACTCTCTAACAGGGGTAGTATCATAGGAATCTTTGCCTTATTAAGAATGGTATTGATCAAAGACCAGTAGGTTTTGTTAGAGGTTCCATTATTAGCTAAGATTTGCCCTTTCTTACGGAAGTAATTTTCTTTGGCATTCTGAATCATTTTTTCACCTTCCAATATCATACTTTTTATTACCTCAAGCTTATCATCTGGCTGGCCCTTCTTCAAGAAGGTCTTATAAGCATGATTTCTGCATGACACTGCACATGTAATGATTTATGATTACCAGACTCTATCAAGAGGTTTGTTTGATAGGTAAAAATGAGATCAATGCAAGATTTAGAATAACCTATTATATGAGTTGGTTCAGAAATAAGCTGATGAAGATCACTGTGAGCCATTATTGGCTCAAATAGTGTTCCTTCATTATTTTCGATATTGCTTTCCCACCACTGAATTGATCTACAGTTGAAATTACCAGCAATAATCACGCAAAATGGATTTTCGGCATGCATCTTGGATAGGATCTGCTCAAAATTTAATGTTAAGTTATCAAATTCATTCTGGTCCTGACTCGGACTTCTATAGATTGCGGCAAAAAGATACTTTTTCCTGTTTATCTGGATCTCATACACAATACACTCGGGGAGTGCCACTAGATCAGAACGTCTTTTTGAGGGAAGAAAATCTTTAATGTATAACTCAACACCACCTGTTTTCACATTTTGCAGATGGTTGTCTTTGATAAAGGTATAGCCATCAAATGCCAGTTTATTTTCGTCAATGGTGCTATCAAGGTGAGTTTCTACAATCCCAATCAAGTCATAGTTATATACCGAGTTGTATGCCTTGATAAATG
The DNA here is from genome assembly GCA_024741275.1 of Chironex yamaguchii. Lineage (NCBI taxonomy): Eukaryota > Metazoa > Cnidaria > Cubozoa > Chirodropida > Chirodropidae > Chironex > Chironex yamaguchii. The sequence continues at coordinate 2,381 of JANTCA010086805.1, read as the reverse complement.
AAACTCTTAAAAAGTCATACGCAGTAAACTATTTGAGTTCCAAGTGCAAAAATTAAGTGTCTCAGGGCCGGGATTTGTCTCGACGTCTACAAAGCAGAATTGCCCTAAACACCAGCCATTGTATATGAAGCGTGTTGCATGTTATACACCCATTACAAAAATAGGTATACAGGAAAAGATGGTGCTTAACAGCCATGTGCTTATATCCAACAAGATGTATGATACCCAGCAGAATTCGTTCGAAGAGCTCAAGAGACGTTTAAATTACTATCCTCGCAAAATGATGTGCACTGGTGAACAAGAGCATGAAACATAACTGTGTTGCTAAAGAATGCACGGCAAGAAATTGTGTCAATGGAAGAACAACAATTGAGACAGCAAGAAAACAAATGTAAAACCACTAAAGTTTTGGGATTTGTAAACGAATTGAAAATCGCGTACCAGAGTTTCTTAGGGGAAAGTTAGTTTAAAACGATGCACAGAAGTACCCTATTGCTCCTCGCCATTGATTGATTTCAACCGCCATTGCAAGGAAATAAATAAAACGTGGAAAATAAATAACAACTTTAAGTTGCGCAAACAAACGTCTCTACAAAAAACACATAATTGAACTACTACTTGGGATAAATAAAGAAATTTTTCAAGCATTTTCCGCCCTCTACAAAGATCAGCAACAAAAGACGTTGAAAGATATAACATACTTGAAGACATTAGAAAATATAATCAGCTATGATTGCAAAGATTGTTTACTTGCATGTTTTCAATTTCAAATTCAGCTATTGCCCTCAGTGAAGGCAACCAGCCTACAATTTGCATTAGCAAATACGAAACCAAGTTCTCTCACTTCTAGAATTTCAGATAGCTTGACGAACTTCTCCAATCTTGGTTTTGTGAAATGTAATCGCACCTTATATTTTTTAGAATTAAACCTCGCACGGTATAAAATTGTTCTGTGTCTTCATGATGTAAATCTATCATGGCCCTTATCTGCTTTCCATTCATGGTCTTAGCCCATGCTCATAGGTCAATTCTATGAACCCTGTCAATAACAGTGTCAGGCACAACAACTTTTAATTCTTGAAACACTTTCTTCACTGTATCTAATGATTCATCCCCGGATTCGCCCTTCTTTCTAGATTCTTCAATACCATCGATTCTAATGCACAAACGGCGGCTATACTGCTCTTGCTCTTCCATGCGATCCGTCCCACCATTGCTACTTTTCCTTCTAAAGCATTAATCTTCTCATATTGTAATTTGAATCCATGTCTTACATGCCATGCTCACTCACCATACATCCATACCCACCCACCAAACTCTGCATGCGCACACGTGTGTGTGTCTCTCCCTCTCTCTCTCTCTCGTACAGTCTTTAAATACTAAGTCACAGAACGGGACAAATTGTATTACGTCGTCAGATACTAATTGCTTAGAAGTGTCGATTAGTTTATTCTTTTCAAAATACTCTACCTAGTCTTATCGATCCCAATGTACTGAGTATTGAACCTGTACAAACGTTATTGTTTCTTTTCTTTCAGTGCCCTCATGATGATGCATGCGCAAGATCAGAGGTGGACGTTCGATCTTATCCATGTAACTTTGATCAGAAAGTGGAACTTGCTATCAGCCAGATAACAAAGCGTTTTAATATGGTATACGTTTCAGTTGTAACGCTTACAATATTTAGTGTAATGGGCATCAACTTTGAGATTTTATATTGAGTAGCTGGACTAGGCAAGTCTAATCCTGCCAAGAATTCTAATTATTGTCGAAACGAATAAACCCTGTCTTTGTGGACGGCAAAAGAGATTGCTGTAATTCGACTTCAGTCAGCAATTGGAAACACTATGTAATGATAGATAAAACAAGACAATGAGGAAGGCCTCATTTCCCTGCCATCAGCCTTGCCTTAATGTGCTACATTTCTACAACAGTTTTTTGCATATTGGTAAACTGAAACATTTTCAGACGTGTACAAATTGAATTATAGCAGTTGATTATTCAACGTGGCATTTTATATGGAAATATCTAACATATGTTTCAGATATTACCGTTGTTGTCTCTTGTTAGAAAAATACAAGCTTGAAGAGGTGGAGCTTTGCTTACGAGTGATTTTCACATATTGTACTAAGGAAGAGTAGCAAAGATATGGAGAGCAAGGGTGAGTTATGTTTTGAAGACTGTTTTTTCGAAGGTAAAGGCCATACAAAATAAGTAACATGTTTTCACGATATTGTCCATACTTTTAGAATAAAATGCTTTGGCTGCATATTTTCCGCTCGTGGTCAAAACGTACATTTATCTAGTTAGACCAATCAATTTTAAGTCATCTCTTCCTTTCTTAATAGGTAATGATGTTCTTGCCATTCTTCTTACATGTC
>JANTCA010086794.1:0-14052 GCA_024741275.1 Chironex yamaguchii | reverse complement strand
CCCACCCTTAGTTTCATTTCATCGTTGCAGATCACTTAAAGATATTTTAGTTAGAGCACGGTTAGAAGAGAGTTAGATGATCAAAGTACGAATGGTTATTGTAAGTGTGATAAAAGGACATGTCAGGTTTGTGAAATTGTGGAAGAATGTAACAGTTTTAGGGGTAGAAACAGCGAGAAAGAGAATCACATTAACCATCATTTTCAATGCGATTCACAAAAATATAGTTTACACGTTAGAGTGCAAGATTTGTTATAAACAGTATGTAGGTAGCACTAAGACAAAGTTTAGAATTAGATATAATAATTACAAGGCAGCTAATAGCAAGTTTAAGCAGGATGAGAGTGTACCTCAGGCAGAATTGTTTGGTCACTTTTTAGAGGAAGGCCATACTGGTTTTGAGGAAGATATCAGGGTTCCTATCATAGTTAAAATAGTTGGTGATGGGTATAGAGTTTTTGGCAACATAGGTTGAGTAGTTTTGTACCAGATCGGCTTAATACCAGGAAAGTTGAATTCTAAAATTTCCCCTCATTTACACATATTCTATGCTTTCTACATCTTATATGCACTCATGTTTTCATTTTATCATTTACGCTCTACTTCTTTTATTCAAATTTGTCAGTTCTACTCTGTATTTCTTCTCTTATCTGCTTTTCTTTCTTGGCCATTTGGTGATAAGTGTAATTTTTCTCTTGTGTATTGTTAAAATAGTCAGGTATGTGTTGCTTTATGTGTTTCAACAATGTATCAAAATTCTTGTAACATCTGTTCTTTTATGTATTAAACTTCTATTGTTATAACTTCTTTAACAGTTGTTTTGTTTGTTTTATAAAAGATCCATGTATGCAAGTTAGAACAGTTTTCCAAAGAAGAATTATTCGAAACGTTAAAAAGTATTTATTTCTTGTAATTTATATATATTTAATAAACATGGATGATTGAGCTCTTGACACACACATATATACATATATATCATCAGACAATCAGATGTTTTTGAAGAAGATCAATGTGATCATAGCCTTGAATATTTAAAGTCTCAACAAAGATCCTGCACACAAAAAACAATTTGCAATAAGTGATTCCTCGTAAAAAGCATACAACTCATATCAGCTCAAAAAAAAGCATATGACTCATGTCATGATAAAGTTCCTGTCTATATGGCTTCCACTGAGTCCATAAAGTCAAGAATTTTCAAGTGATTCACTCTCCGCACCAAAGCAAGAACATCCATTTTAAGATTTTCAACAAACAGCAAAAACTCTCTTTTATCTGCTTAAACAGACTCAATTGATGATGTAAGAAAAATCTATTTTGGGAATTACTGGACATTATTTACATATTTCAAGAATATATCTCAAAATAATCCCAAATGTAAAATTTTACACAAACATGTAAAAAATTATCAGAGATATGCCAAATCGATTGTCAGTTCAATTCCTATCAAAGAACTGTATTTCAAGCTTGGTTCGTGGTTTCATCAAATGAGCCGGTAACACAGTGGTTTCTACAGAAAATCTAAAATATTTCATTTGCCATATCTCAGGCACTTTTCATCATAGTAGAATGAAAGTTGATAAATTTGTTAAATGTCTTAAAATCTTTGGCAATCGATAATCAAGATCTGTAACTTCCAAACATAAAATTTTTGTGACATCACACTTTACCACTCTATTTGAGGGTGTGTCCAACATGCCAGTATACAAATCCGTATACTTGACTATGTTTAAAACATGGTCAAATACAGTGGTCAAATACATGAATTGGAAAATTTGTATTGATTTATCCATGGATAAGTATAGTAAATGTGTTTATTGGTTCTTAACTTTTATAGAAAAGCAGGTGCCCTGGATGTCACTATGTTCAAAGGTTTAACACATCCATGTGTTAAATAACTCCATCAAATTTAACCATTCTTACCCATGATTAACACAGTCTTGCATGTATGGATATTTTTATATCATTATTTATATATTTGATATTTACAGTTATTTGAAATATTTGTAAATAAAGGAGCATTACCACAATAGCTGCACTAAGTAGGAGCTGACCAAGCATGAACTTGCTATCATTAGACACCCAAAAGCCAAGGCTCAAAACCCTGTGCCATCACTGCACAAGGACTTGGTATCATAAGCCCCAACCAAGCAGTGAGTAAGCAGGAAATTCACTTTTTAATGTATTTTGGCTTAAGCTTTTGTCAGTGTCAGATATAAATATATATAAAACAAGCAAACAATCTCCTAGTGCTATGAAAAATTATAAATTCCATTAATTTGTCTCCTACTTTTACACAGGATAGTAGTTTGCACACAGCTAATAAATTTAAAGATTACAAATTTGACTTACTCAGTCTTAGTAAACCAAATTGATCAGTTAATTCATTGGTACAACGGACTTACATCTCTTTACATGTGGTATTCAAGTACCGATCAGTACCTTATTGCTTCTTGTTTTGACTGCTGGCAAATGTCATTTCAACCTTCTGCTAGCAAATGTCATTTCAACCGTCTGCTGACTTCATGTGCACTTTTCGTAAGGGAAAATGTGCTAGAATTTTCTCTTGTCTCTGCAGACATGTTGTATTTTGTGATATTCATACCATCATTCATCATAAATATACGGCCAGTTTAGAATTCAGTTACTTTAGTGATTGTATAAAATATCCTGCACAACGCAGACTTGCCACAGTAAGCTACACAATTTACCAGTCGGCTCCTCGCAAAACAAATTCAACCTGTATTTATTCGCAATATAATTTTCCATTTATGATATGTTCAAATTTCATCCTTGGGCGAAGTATGAAACCTATGGACCCGGCAGGCGCACATTGACGGGCACGGTATTTTCATATTTTATTTTATTATTACGCGACAATTAGAACTTAGTTCAGAAGTATCACTTAAGTATCACCTAAGTCAGCACATGTAGTTTTATAAAATCTAGCACGTGGTGCGGCTTGCTAACTCATATGATACGAGCGGACGACTTTAGGGATAGAATTGTTTAAGGTATACTTCACCTGCAGATATTGTAGCCTCCAACACTTGAGTAAGATCCATCTTTGCCTATATTTGAAAGCACGTAAAATTTCAGGTTATGATATAACTAAGTTTTTAGGTTTTAGCTCCCTCCACAGCAATCAGGAGTAGGGTCATTAGGCTCTTCCTAAGTGGAGACGATGATGGCAGTTGGGAGATGCCTGAGCAACACTCACGCGCAAGTCCGAAGAGGGAGACGGGAGTTTTCGCGCCGAAATTTTTAACATAGGCCACAGGGCACGGCAGTGCGAACTGCAAGATGGGCGACAATTGAGATCTTGATAGCAACAATACAAGGATAGGATGCTGAGGAAAGTCTGCAACTACAGCTATATACATCGCAATGCGTGTCAAGGGTTCAGATGAAAAAGATAGCTCTAAGAAAACTAAAAGTAAAAGACCACTCCTTTAGCACAAAAGTCTAGATTTAGTAAACAATATTTTGCTAAAAACTAGTTTGCTTTTCAGCCTCCTCGTCTGTAATAGACGGGAAATGAAAGTAACGATTAGGGTAAAAAAGCATCAAGCCATGTAGCCAATGAGTACAAACAATGAATGAAGATCCGCTAAGGATTCCGAACTGTTTGATGAAACGGTAAAAGAGCTTGATAAGTGCAAGTCATGTCTCTTTCTCGAAGAATTACAGACCTTGTGGTTATCTTTTTCTTTAACCCCGTCTTTAACCTGGTATGTTGGCTGCAACTATATCGAAGTAATCATTTTAAATATTGCATTCAGTTGTGGAGATTATATGAAGGCTAATATACGACTAACTCCATGTCACCTTAGAGAGAGATTTAGTACCCATTTACTAATACCCTAAAGCACTAAGTTGAAATGGGTTGGGGTTGAAAATGCCTTGCTATCATATTGGGGTCCTTAATCCTTAGATGTAGTGTCCCTCAAATGAAAGCATTTACGATAAAAACTATGTTGATTGAACACTGCTCTGTAGTTTTGGCTGTGTTGACACCATACAACAAACATCTCTCAAAACCTAACCTCTGCAAGCAACATACGGAGGAGGGGAAGACCAAAAAGGAGATGTCATTCTTAGCAGCAGCATCAATCATCATCACCATTAACAATAACACCAACAACACACTATCGTCCATATCAACATCGCCAGAGCGATATAATGCCATCAAAGACCAGTTATAAACATATTAGTGAACATACTTCGTCATATCATTTATTCTAAACGTTATCACAAATGATCATTACAAGAAGTATATAAAATTTAACAATTATGCGTGTATCTCTTTCAAAATAGCTGTTTGTGCAAGATATAAACCTTTGTCACCCTGAAATACGATGTGTTAGTAAGAAGAATCAAAGGTATTTAAACTATAGACCGTGATTTACCTCGACAGCCAAATACCACATATGATGATACAGATAAGCTTTAGAACAAATTATTTTCACGAAACTGAACAATACATAGTACATACATCGTGGGCGCAAAATCAAACTTAATTCTTGGAAATCCATGAGACAAAACTGTTTTCCGTATCACAAGTAAGTGAGCACAGGAAGTAAAAATAACAAACGGTTTCTTGGGAAATGTGACAAGTATTCACCCAAACAAACTGGCTTCAGTTAAACCTTGCGCATTCAACATATGACTTACCAAGACACAAATTCGAGGGGAATCAACATACGGAGGAGGGGAAGACCAAAAAGGAGACGGAGAGACTGCGTACATGAGAATATGGAGGCTGTGGGAGTGGTAGAGGAGAACGCACTTGACCAGAAGCGATAAAAGAAGATGATCCGCACCGCCAACCTCAGACATGGGAATTATGCCAGGAGAAGTTGTTTGCTATGTTATTTCAGCCACGGTTGATATGGGATGATTGTGATATGAACTCTTTTAATCGCCCGTCAATTTATATCATACATAAATTTTCTCCCTTAGTGAATCTGGTTGTTTTTGGTAAATGCGATGAGAATTGTTCTCGCATAAAGGGAGACACCAGTGGCATATCCAGAGTGTTAACAATTGCAGGCGCGACTGTCATTACAAGCAACAAGTTCTTCAAACGTTTTTCTCTTACTGTAATAATTATAGTAATAAATGCTCTTCTTATCTTCTAAAATATCAGTCCTTTTTTACCAACAGCCCACTTTTCCATTTTTGATAGACCTGGTGAATTTAGATAAAAATAGTGTCACTTGTTAAATATACACTAAAATGTAAACTAAGCTGTTCGTGGTTATTCGCATGCAGTTTAACAAAAGATGGAAACCAAGTAAATGTACTTGCAGTTCTTTGATCTCTCAATTGATCAAATTCATAATAACCTTCACTCTTTTTCACCAGTTACGTTTGAACGGTGTCTATCGGTAATCGAGATGGTATCTAGCCTCGTTAAAACGCCTCATACGACACGCTGAATCCATCCTGATGACGGAACGCGGACAGGAACGCACAAAGCAATATTAGAGCAAAAGTGATTGATTTGGTAAACTTGTTGCCATGATAATTAACAGTGTATGGAAATATCGAGATATATGATACAATTTTAGTCTCCAAGCAAACGTTTTATGTTAGGTAAAACAGTATTCATTGTTTAAAGCAAAGAAAAAACTTTCAAATCCTGATTCTGAAGGTCAGCCATGTACTTTCTTCGTAGTAAAATTCCATACCCGAGTGTCCAGGTAATTCGGTGTTTACTCGGTGCTGCCGCCAATAAAATCATGTCCTTGCCTTACTTTGTTTCCTTGACCGCAACGCCTCACAAAAAGAAGAGGGCGGACCTTGATGTAAAATGGATGGAAAATAGCCGCAGGATCAATTGATTAGATTGCAGACCGGACCCGGGAACTTTTGCAAGATAACTTACTATTAGTCTTAAGCAGACTTGGCGGTTTGCGTCCTCTATTTGCTTTCTGGTTTTCTATCATTCAATTGTTACACGTTTCAGTTTTATCATTAATATATCCTTCTCCTTGCAAAATACTCAGCTATTCCTGATTTCCATGTTAAGGCAAACTGCAGGTGCTTAGTACAGCATCCGACGAAAAATTCGATCCGTCTTCGCATTCAATTTTCATTTTTATTGACCTCTATTCTTAATCTAGAGCATTATATCTTTTCACTATACTTTGTGCATTACTGTACAACGAAATAACTTTTCTTTCAACCTCGCCTCCAAACACTATGTTGGCGCAAATAGTTCGGTGCACAGCACTATATGGCAATGTAGATATAGTGCTCCTCAGATAAAATAGGAGTTCGCATGTTCGTTGACGTTCAGATCATCGCGCTGACACCTGGTACCCTGTATATGCTCCTTCTCTAACTTTGTGTGTCCTTCATTCTCTGTAAAACTTCAACAAAAATCAATACTTGTGTTACTTAGATTTCTTGATGAAAAAGTTTCGTATTACTTAGATTTCTTGATGAAAAAGTTTCGTAAAGAGTCAGCGGATACGATGTAACAGCAAAAAGAATCCTTTTAGATTATATATTTTTATCACGGCTTTTAAGTTTGTATTTTACTTTTTAAATAATGCGCAGTGTTCTCATGTATACAAAGTCTCTAGCATCTAAGACCTGAAGAACTGTTGTAGCTAAAAAAATGAGAGAGGCGGATGACGCTCAGTGGTTGCCCAAGTGGATTTGGCACGTCGATAACCTGTACATTTTCCCGTTCATCTATTACAACGTGATGTGATAGTCGCTCCACAGTACAATACACAAGAGTAGCACATTAAATGCAATTGTGTTTTCCATCAGTGAGTACACAGAAAAACTAAAATGTTTCAGCCAACATGACAGCAAGCCAAAGCTTACTAGAGCAAACTGGCTGTGGTATTCAAAGGAAACCAGAAACCCAACTGTAATTAACCATTGATACAAACAGCTACCTGGCCACTTACTACCGGCTTTGTGGAAAAGATACATAGTAGTTTGGCTAAAATTTCATCGTAACAGACTCGCTGAAACGACATAACACTGCCCTCACAATAGCATGATAAGGTAGAAGACTAAATGTGGCTGTTGCAACCAAGATGATAACCAGTTTCTAATCTGTGCGCGTTCCAAGTGCTCACAAATACAATACTTAAGCACTTGCAATAAAAACCAACCATGCAGCGTGCAAGTAACGAGTACCACTGCATATGGTTAAAGGGCATAATGATTATCATCACCTTCATCATTATTATCATCATAGTAATTATCATCATCATCGTCACCACCATCACCATAATCATAACCACCGATTCCACCTCAAACACAAAGAACAGCCCATAGCCACGACCATTATCACCACTATCGTCATCACCACCACTACCAACACTATATATCATTATCATTTTCATCACAACCATGATCTTCATCATCATCATCATTATCATCAGCAGCAGCGGCAACATCATTAGCAGCAACATCATCATCAGCAACATCAAAATCAACATCATTAATATCATCAATCATCGTCATCATCAACAACAACATCAACATCATCAAGCATCGTCATCATCATTGTCATCATCATCAGCAGCAGCATCAATCATCATCACCATTAACAATAACACCAACAACACACTATCGTCCATATCAACATCGCCAGAGCGATATAATGCCATCAAAGACCAGTTATAAACATATTAGTGAACATACTTCGTCATATCATTTATTCTAAACGTTATCACAAATGATCATTACAAGAAGTATATAAAATTTAACAATTATGCGTGTATCTCTTTCAAAATAGCTGTTTGTGCAAGATATAAACCTTTGTCACCCTGAAATACGATGTGTTAGTAAGAAGAATCAAAGGTATTTAAACTATAGACCGTGATTTACCTCGACAGCCAAATACCACATATGATGATACAGATAAGCTTTAGAACAAATTATTTTCACGAAACTGAACAATACATAGTACATACATCGTGGGCGCAAAATCAAACTTAATTCTTGGAAATCCATGAGACAAAACTGTTTTCCGTATCACAAGTAAGTGGGCACAGGAAGTAAAAATAACAAACGGTTTCTTGGGAAATGTGGCAAGTATTCACCCAAACAAACTGGCTTCAATTAAACCTTGCGCATTCAACATATGACTTACCAAGACACAAATTCGATAAATAATATTATTATATACCATTTCCATCCTGTGGAAGGTAAAAATGCAAATCCCAAAAGATTCCCTCTAAAACCCACGTCCTTTAACAGTGAATATAAAGTGTATCCAACTCAGTAAGCAATGGGCAAAGCGGCAATATATTAAAAAAAGTACTATGTTAACTCATTATAGGGCACTAAATTATCACCCTAATTATGTACGACAATGCTTAAACGCAATAAGCTAAGACCTAAAAAAGGGCTGACCGTAGCCACGAACCCATGCGTATCTGCAAAACATAAGTTAGGTAACACTTTTAGTGGTCCAGCTCCAACATAATTCCCCCCTTACCTACTCCATTCGTAGGAAATTTCTTCCAGATGTACATTTCAATTGTCAAGTAATACCTCTTGGTCTGACATTTGACCCCTTTAGCCAAAAGTTAACGTGTTCAATACTTCATAACTATTTATAACTCTTGAAATTAACCAAAAAATTATCTACGCAGAATGCAATATACAACGGAATTGACCACAATTGTAAGCCTATTTCAGGCCCAGTTTAACGGCTTCTGATTATTCTCGAAATTCAGAATTCAGAATCTTATCATCCTTTGCATTTCATTTTATTATCGACTTATACGCCCACGCCTTCGTCGCATGTTGCTTGATCCACCACTTAAATGTCCGAGTCTAATCCTGATTTGTCCTCCTGAAATGTATAGCAACAGAAATAAGGTGAATTTTCAGCAAAGTAACACCAAGCAACAAACAAACAAAGTGAAAATATAAGAAAAATATAAGCCTATAAACACATGTATACAAGTCTAACCGCCCTTGCCAACGAAACAATACAAAACAGGATTCAAGCAACGTGGTTCGCATGGCACCCCAGGGCCACGTGGCCAAGAGGGCAGCCACGGTGGAGATGGATGCAAAAGATCAAAATGGCAATTGGTGTCTGAATTTCCATTTTGGAACATATCAAAAGAAACACTTTCTGTATCAAACATGTAGCGAATAGTGAGTCTTCTGCTAGACCAACAATCTGCCAGACCAACCTGACCGAGTAAAGTTAGCAATGAGTAAGCAAATAATGAGCAAGAAAGCAGCTGGATTTATTGTGCATCATCATCGGGATTGTAAACAACCTCGACACCTACAGATCCGTTTCACGCGAAACAAAATATTTTAGTATGGCTGGTCATGGCCGACAGCTGAAAGAAAGATGGATAATCAACATGATCTAGTACCACCTACTGGAATTATTCCACCTAATGCGATCCGAAATGGAGCAGTTTTCGGTAAACACCAGCAAAAAATGTGCGGTTTGGTCTATACCAGTGTAAACAAGGTTTCAATGTGGCAAGTGTGCACGCCTATTTCTAGTTCAATGTTTCAATGTCAATTCCCGTAAATATACCAGTATCTACCCTAGATAATAAATGCTTATCGTATTAAATAAAAGAAAAATGATTGGGGTTGATACTTTCACCATCTCAGATCACAGTAAGTCAACTTACCATTATCAAGCGGTAGCCACCTTGTTGCTACAGTTTCACCTACGAAACAAATATCGAATACATCTTACTAAAAAGCAACAGCCATTTTGAAATGTCCGTGCTTCAAGTGTAACTCTGGAAAAACTTCTAAAAGTCTCAAACATGTGAGACGTTTAATGATGCGGGTGGCATATATATTTATATATATTTAAGTATATATTTCATACAGCTTAGGACAAGCAAATGCCCAAAAGCAATAAGAATGGGATTCGGTATAAAAACGGTTTTCCCTGACTACAACAGACAACATGCAATAACGAGAAAAATCATTATTATTGTTAAATATGGAATGGCCGAAGTATCAGGAATAATTGACAAATAAAATAAAATTTTTCAATTGAAAATCACAATTTCAACAACAGTTTAGCATGGTATTCACTAACCTAAGACTTAACTATTTGGTTCAATATGACAAGGAGTTCACGAATTTTACTTGGGTCTAGAAATACTGAGAAAAAATAAACAACTTTTCGGACCCTGTTTAAACTGGTATGGATCTAAAAGGGTACGGATCAATTTTGGACTCGCTGTTAGTGTTTACACTAGTTCAGATACAAATCAGAACGCGTTTACACTGGAGACTGTAATGAAACAGATTCAATCAATTGCTTTGTCAAACGCCGTGTAAAACACCTGTTCATTTCAAATCGGTCTCAAGACAAGAAATTTCATTGTCTCGTCTTCGAGCCGTATCAGTGTGGGTCCGTAATAGTCGTTTACACTGGACCTTAATTGAAACGGATTCACACGAGTACATCTTGGAGAGTGATGCCAATCTGGCACGGATAGCAAGCGGATCCCATTTCAGTACGGATCCAGCAGTTCCACTGGAAACGAGAAACCTATCTGTCGTCATTTTGCACGGATCCATTTGTATCCGTGCTTGTGTAAACGGAATCCAAGTCACGATCTTTGTTATTCAGTGACTTGGCTGACAGCTTTTAGCCTCAATCACCGGTCCCTTGACCTTGTTGCTTTCAGACACCAGCTAGATGTGCTGCACAGCAACGCCAGAATGTTAAATTTAACTATAGAAAACACGCTCTCCAAAAATTACTTTTGCTGTAAACCAACTGCGCAGGTGATATCCGTTGTGCTGTATAAAATACTCCATACATCAAACAAGAAAAGTTCTGTTTGAAAAGATACGCTTGCAAACAGCAAGAAAATAACACTTACGGCTAATGCAATTGTCGAATTCTGCGGTGCAGATCACCCAGTAGCAACGTACCCCGCCACCCTCAACCCCGAGTGCCCCTGCCGAAACTAATTGCTAACTGGACCGGAATTTCAGTGAAACTAATATGTTTAACACAGGCACACACTTGACATATTACATGACCACAAAATTAACCCTGTACCTTCCTTGCTTATTGTGTTTGCGCGCGTGAGTGGATGCCAGAAAATATTTCCTGGTTACATAGCAGTTTTCCATAAAGTAAGTAGCAAAGATGATGATATCTGGTACTAAGCTCTAAGTAATAAATACCTTTCAAAAAGTTCCTCAACAGAATACTCCTTGAATCAACAAGCTCCTTCTTGTCATCCTTAACATCGATATTTAGGTATGTAACTGGTGAAAATCCTTGATCTTGTTTTGTCTAACATGAGACAAAATCAAAATAAAGAATTCATGCTATCATGATCATTAATGATTCCTGTCAATCTTATGCTGAGGAACAATAAAAGGAGTGGCTTGCCATACGACCATAAAACATAAGGTAATAGGTAAATTAAATCTCTGTTTATCTCATCTTTCACGTTGTTTGGCGCTTTAAGTTCAGTTTAGGTCTAAAAGACGTCCTCTAAAGAATCAGACTAGCAAGTTAATCTCTCATCCTGTAAGGAGGACTGGTTAGTTAAAATCCTACCTGGCTTCTTCATTGGTGGCCAAATTATTACGTTTAACTGATAAGTACAGCGAGGGCAGCTGTTGTGATTTGAGCCAAACAAACACAAAAGCAAACAACAGGTTTGTGATTGCTATTGGCAATGTCCAACTTTTTAATCATAAATAGACACGCACACAAGCACATTACTCTTTATACAGCTACATGAAACGTCAAAGAAGGTTTCCACTGTCCCCACAAAGTTCAACGACATTGAAGAGCATTTACTTGTTTCATAAAATATTCATGGCCTTCCAATTTTCCTTCAGGAAATTAAAGGAATGTTCCAGAGTTTGCCAGAACATTCCATGTAATTCCATTAAATTTCTGGAAGGCTCCACATCTGTAATCAAATGACATCTATGTCTAAATCTGAGTTCAATTAGTCGTTTGCAGCAATGGCCTCTACACACAGATCGATTTCACAATTCAAATTAGCAACCAAGCCTTTGTAACTTCTAACTTTCTAGACAGTGCAAAATTATGACATGACTGCTACAAGATTCTATGTGTTAGTAGACACATTTTACTCTTCATTTTAAACTACACACTGCTCGGTACTGTACGTAACCTCCCTTTGAATTTACACCCTATCGTGCAGCAAAATGTTAACAAACATTCCATAAGCAATAAAGATAAGTGGATCTACAACTTAAAAAGGCTCATTCCACGTTACCCCCTTCTGCTGGCCACGTTTTACGTATCATGTAACCAGGGGCAGATTTAGACTCGCGCAACCTTTGCAGAAGCACACGTCAGATTTTAAAAACAAAATAAAGAAGGTGGGATTGGTGAGACTTATTTTTGACAATTTCGTCAGCAAGTTTCATCGTATGTATAATTGTATATCTACCCTCACTAGTATCAGTATCAGCATACTTAGGAACCTTTTAACAGCTCCTTTCAAATGCCAATCTAGGCATTCTCTGGTCTGTATTTTCTAGAGGAAATAGCTTATTCATCTCTGAAAACCAACCGTTGTTTGCTTGACCTTTTCAGACGATCCAGTAAGCCAATCAGTGTTTTACTTTACCTCTGCAAGATCTGGCGCAAGAAGAGGTGGAATTTGATTTATCAAATAGGAACGCAAGTTTATCTATCTCTGCAAAGTAGGCAGCCAGTACAAATTTGAGTTGACTTATGCAATCATTTACTATGAAGTAAACAGTACGAAAGGCCAAGCCTAAATCGTGGACAGCGCAAACATCGAGGGTATGTTGATTACTATAGCGCGGTCATGAAGTGGACATTTTTAAAAAAAACAGTTTTCGTAAACTAATCTACACCAAATAAAATATCACAAAGTACCAAACTAACAAGACTAACCGTAGCCAAGACTAACAAAGGGTTAGTCAAGCCTAATAGCTTCACCTTTTTCACTTTGTTTTACTCAGAACGACTTAAAATCATAGGCAATACATCCTGCCAAAACAATTTCTTGTTAATACGACATTCTTCAGTTTAAAATTTGCAATAGTTGTCAACCTGGGCATGACGAGGATTTTCGACTGGATCCGAGCCTGGTAACATTTTTCTACTCATTTTTCCTATTGACAACATCTGCAATAATTTCACCTCAGTGCGCTAAGCCTGTTGATTTTCGAAAATTCATTTCAAACGTATTCGATGTTGCTTTTGTAAAATATGCCACTTATTTATCGCGTTTTCTATGTTGACCATATATCCTTAGCCTCGTTTTCCTAACTTCCAAAACATTTAAACCTAAATGAGCATTGGGATAAAAGTCTATTTTTAAAGATAAACCACGGTAGGAAAACACCAACATTTTATTAGGCATATAATAAATTTTTGCGAATTAACTAGTTCATTGGACGTTTGGCATAAATCCTCGCTTTCGGGTTATCAGTACAAAATCAGACTGGATTGCCACCAAAGAAATACAAGATTTTATCTGCTGCTATTGAGTTAGCTATTCTTAACTACAATGACGTAATAAAACTAAATTTGGGCATAAATGAAGAAACAGTTGGCCCAATGATCGCATTCTAGCAAACGTGACTGAATAAGGGACTTGTTCTTTAGGCAGAAGAACCCTTCCGATTATGTTCCAATCTCTGGTATTCTTAGTAAAGAGTGAAAATACCGCTGACCCAAAATACGTCTACGAAGTCAGAAAAGTCAACATACTGTCCAAATCTATGACAATAATTAATGGGTGTTGCTAATTCTTGCGTGTTGTTTTCATAACTATGTTATTATAAAATGCTACCGTGTGAAATTTCCTAAGTTATTTTAGAGACAGAACTCAGCAGCGTAAATTCAGTATAAAGTGACACAACTTTATTATCGAGTAATCTGACAGTTACAACGGTGGTTTTCATATTATTCACAAAATTGAAGTGCAGTGGGGCTAGTAAATAACTATAAAGTAAAGTGATTGGTAGCTTTAACCTGCAATTTTGTCTATATTCTAATTGCTTCCTCGCTTGATAACTGCCCTACATTTCTTTAAAAATAAATAT
>JANTCA010086793.1:0-35206 GCA_024741275.1 Chironex yamaguchii | reverse complement strand
GAACCAATCTATGACGGAGAGGGAGTTTTTCCATTGATTGAGTGAGGTTTTGGTTCGGACGGTGGTGTTAATGCTGGCAAGGATCTGGTTGCTAATGCGGCCAATTTCACTTTTTGCTGGGTTGATAAGTCTGCAGGTGGGTTTATTTTGGAAGTTGTCTTTAGGGTCTTTTAGGGTTATAAAGGCTTGTTGTTCTGCCATGCGTTCTACTCTATCCTGTATGTTGAGGTCGGAGGCTATGTGACGGGCTTCATTGTTAATGTTGTTGATGGTGTTGTCGTTGGCCTTTTCGTAGGTGGATGTAATGCTGTTCATCAGGAGTCTGTCATGTATGTTCTTGTCGATCTCGTAGTAGTTGGTAGTTTTATCAGCCGGTATGAATGCCTTCGTAAATTTCTTGATTTTAATAATATCGTTTCGGAGTTGGTTTTGAAAAGTGTTGTATGTTTTCTTGAATTCGATGTTTTTTATCATGTTAAGCAGGTCAGCTTCGAAGCATTCCAGGTCTTCAATTCGTGGTGGGCATTTTCTTGGCTTGAATCTAAATGAATCATTGTGGTCAGAAGTATTGTTGCTGTCCTCCTTTCCTTCGTTAAAAAATGCTTTCCATCTCATGCGTTTGATCAAACTTTCAGTTTTTTTATGTAGGTGGTATTGGAATAGTTGAATCTTGTCCGTTCCATTTTGTTGTGACGGTGATTAACGAATAGTGCTCAACAATATAGGAGCATATATATCATAAATGATGCTGTCTTCACCGACATAAAGTGCTCTATGTACAAAGTACAGAGCTTAGATATTAGATAGCATATATATATATATATATATAAACAGTATTCTGATGAAGATAAAATCGAAACGTCAATGAATTGGTGTATTTTTTGAGTCTTATATCGTATATGTATATATTGGTAAACCAGGAATGTAAGAGTCAGAAGGAAGTATTACAAAAACAACCACTCTGTTTCATCATTCCTGTGGGAATTTACTCTCCTGTTCATGGACCATTCACATTTTCCTACATATTGCTTTTCCTTACACAGAATGCATTCCATTAGATATATTAAGTTTGTTGTTTTACAATTTACATTATGGCATATCAGGTAGGTATTATTGGTGACATCACTTTGAAAGCTATCTGTATTCTTCAACTGTTTGCCAAAAAGACAATCAGATCTTCCATTGCCTGGTTGACATCTTGCAATACTATTGGCTCTATATGACTTCTTGGCGATTACCTTGGCATTGTTCGCTATAGTTTTGCTACCAAGGAAGACTTTGAGGTTTTTGCTACGTTTGTATTCAGTGATAGGTCTTTGATCAAATTCTTCTTTAATGTCGTTATCTCTTTGTAGTATGTGCCAGTGTTTATTGATTGTTTCATTAATTGGTGGTAACGTTCTATTATATAACGTTCTATTATGTTATATTAAATGTATTCGTTTCTATGGTTTCTTCTTTTTTTAAATAGGTTTTCTTTTGGGATGTTTATTGCTCTGTTAATTTGTTAAAAAAATCTTCATCATAACCTCTTTTTGGTTCTTCATTAAATATTTTTCTTATTTTTAGAGATTGGCTGTAAGGTATACTTTTTTAGTGTTGGTGGGTGTTGTTATGCCAAATGTAGATAGCTTTCTCGACCTGTTGGTTTCCAGTACAGCTTTGTTTAAGCAACTGGTTTTTCTTTGAATACACTAGAAATAATTTGATTAGCATCAATTTCATAGTCATAGTTAATGGTAGGAGGGCATTCATTTATCTACTTAACAAACTTTTGGAATTGTTCTTTTGTAGCTGTCAGTATTATGAAGATGTCGTCAATGCACCGTATATTTATTTACTTATTTCATTTATTTACTGTAAGCGCTGTTAACAACTATAGCTAAAAAGCAAGCTAATTAAGGCCTACTACCTTAGGTATAGTTTAAAAAATTGCTGAAGTTTTGGGTAGGTAAATGTTTCTTCAAATTTCCCCATAAAAATATTTGCATAGCATGGAGCACATTTAGTACCCATTGCAAAGCCTTTTGTTTGTAAATAATGTACACCATTGAAAACGCAGTTATTCAATGTGAGAATGAGGTTGACGAAAACTAAAACAATCGTTACTGGAATGCTTGGTGGCTTTTTGGCAAGAGAGTTTTCAATCGTTTGGATACCTCCATTATGTGGAATATTCGTGAATAGAGATCTAACATCCATCTATACCAGAAAAGATTTAGTCGGAACTACTGGTTGTGATTCTTCTTTTTTAATGAAGTCTGTGGTATCTTTTACGTAGGCTTTAAGATCTTTTGTATAATGCTGCAGGTAGTAGTCAACAAATCTTGAAATTTCACTGGTGTGTGATGCAACGGAGCTGATGATCGGTCTCCTAGGGTTGGTCTGTTCATGCATTTTGGGGAGCATATAAAAGCGTGGAGTTCTGACTCTTTCAGGGATAAGACATTCTGCTGCTTTTATATCAAGGACGTCCTGGGATTTAAATTGATTGATGGATGTTCCGACTTAAGCTATGTGCTCATCTGTTGGGCCCTCACTGACTTTTTCATAGGACAAAATGTCGTTTAATTGTCGATTTGCTTCATTAATATAATCTTCTGTGCTCCAAATGACAACTGGTCCATCTTTGTTTGCTTTAGTTATGATGATGTCATCTCTTTCGGATAGTTCTTTTAGTAATTTTCGTTCGTTTCTGGATAGGTTGTCTCTTGGGATGTCCTTTTCTGGGGATTTTCTCATGTTATTGCTAACGGCTGTTAAGTTTCAATTACATGTGGTGTTTTAGAATGTATCCAGTTACTATTTTTAGGCTTAAATGTCTGCTTATCTTGTAATTGGTTACCAAAAAATGCTTTGAGTTTCAAGTTTCGATAGAGTTTTGTTAGATCTTTGTTCAATTGGTTTTTCTGTATTGTTTTGGACGTGGGCAGAAATTAAGGTTTTTGCTTAATAATTGAAATTCATGTTCAGTAAATGCTTTGTTACTTAAGTTAATGACATTACCTGAAGGGTATTCGATTGTTGATTCATTAGGATTGCTAATTTACTTGTTGTGGCGGTAACTTCTGAGATTCCTTCTGAAGATTGAGATGATTTAGCTGTAGCCTCCCTCCACACGAAGAGAGGCTCCTTGCAAGGTTTTTTGTTCTTGTACTGTCATTTCATCTTTTAGTTTGGAGAAACTTTCGTTGGTTGTATTTTTTTTAGTATTTTGTTCTATATTCTTAATAACCACCTCGGTTTCTTTTAGTGTCTGATCACAAAATGTATGTGTTAATTTCATTAGTGTGGCTGAACATTCCTTCTGTATAATGTACCATTTCGTAAAAAATTCTTCATTTCGATTGCCAATAGATAGCTCAATACAAATATTTAGAGCATCAGAAATAAGTTTTTCTTCTATGCACTTTGGCATACCGTGTTCTTTTGTCGATTAGGTTGTTAAGATCTATTTCCAAGTCAGATATAGTTCTAGTTGCTTGTGGAGTGTGAACTTCGTCCATGTCTGTTGATTCATTTACGAAGTTTGTATCTTCCAGCGAAGTGATAGTTTCAGTGCTGGCGTGTTCCGATCTTATCATCGGTTGAAGAGGATAAAAGTGTTGAATTGACTTTTTTTGAGTGACCTTCCTCTGCCTCTTTATGAAGACATATTCATTGGTGAACAAGAAATGTAAGAGTCAGAAGGAAGAATTACAAAAACATATTATATATATATATATTATAAATTTATATTATAGATATATAAAACACAGATGTCTAAGCTCAAAATATTTCCTAACTATGAGAGATTCCTTTGATTTATAAAAGTTAACAAAAATCCAATGCTCTCTAACATTTCGTCTATCCAAATATGTTTAGAATGTAGTCGACTCGTTGACTAAACTGTTGATTGGGTTTCTCCGAAACTTTGTTATGACGACAAACGCTAAAGCTCTTCACATCTGCATCGATGTGTTTCAATAACATGTTCTTATTGCACCTAAAGTATGTTGACAATGTATCAAGCTCATGGACTGCATGAATAATTCTGATAAAGACAGTTACAGATTTAGTTTTAGTGACTATGATCCATAACTTTCACATATAATTAATTTTACTAAAAATACCTAAATCATAACTCGTCTAGTGTGAAAAATGTATCCACAAATTTTCAAGTGGCTTAGTGCTGGTTATGCGCCAACATGAAGAAATGAACAGCTATGTGTTCAGTTTGCACCATCCAAGACAATAACTTTCCTTGTCGCGTATACTAAGGAGTATGCGGTGCAAAGGATTATCTCAACTAGCAAAGACCCCAAAAAACTTTCTACTATGCTCAGCTAAATGGAAGTAGCCATCCCATAAGATCCCACATTACCTTGAAACCTAAGCGAAAGCAAATAACACGAGTCTAGTCACTAAACATGCATGTTGGGGAACACGTCTGATGGCTAAACTGAGATCGGGTCAAGAATTTGAGGACTACAAAACCTAATGGTGGATCAAAAGCAATTTTGACAATCATATAGCGGTCGGACAACTTTGGTGGACGACCCCTCGACTATCAAATATGTCAGTAAGCACATTAAAACTACAAAATATTGATAAGATTATTAGCTGTGCAGTCAAATCAAGCAGGACTAGAGAGTAAATGATGATTCACTTTAGCTACAATCTGCTATCTACTAACAACTGATAAAAACTGTCTTGCTGGATAACGACAGTGTAACCATATTACATTTAACGAATGAGTACCACATGACTCCAATAATTGACTGTTAAGTTAATGATAGGGTCGTCTCTGGATCGTTCTTTGTTGCGATATTTACCTTCAATGACTTGGAGACAAGAGAGTATAGTTCTCGTAGATCCATTTCAAGAACATTTTGCATGCTGCCATAACCATGTTCGTGTAGAATGTAATTTGTTAACCTAACTCTGTGAATTATTGTTTATCCTGGCTGAAAAATCTCTTCAGGTTACGGTTATTAGCCTGCATTTGCCAACTGGGTCTATAATCGTACAAGGATTAACCAAAGGCGTAAAGAACTCGCTCAGACAAAGATAAGGAAATTGGATATTTTGTATGAATAAAAGTGTTTCTGTCACACTACTTACACATACTAAGAAGAACATATTGCTTTACACATTCATTTCCCTTGAACTCAAGGACAAAATTATTAATGAAACATCTCTTAAGACGGTTCTCAACGGATCAGATTACTTGAGGTATTTAGATTGGAAAGCGTTATTTCACATAGAATATTAGAGAATAGTCACTTTCATTCTTATGAAATAATAGAATTTTTTAGGAAAAAATTACAACGCTCTCGGTCTAAGTTGAGGTCACTACACTTAATTCCTATAAACTGGAGTTTGGTTAAGAGCCTACTTTACCATAAAATAGCGACAGTAAATAGAGTAATACGTCTTATGTACAATAAAAGCCTTAAATCGTGTCGACATTTTGAGTTAGAAACCAACAACCTGAAGGTACATTTCTATCTCCCCCCTACGAAAGTTACTACTTTAGTTTTTGACTTGCACATAACCCACAAGCACATTAAGAATTAAACTGAGCTATGCAAATTAGATTAAGTTACCAGAAAGAAATGGTTTCATTTTCTGTTTCTTCAGGCTTAGAGCATGAGCTGAAATAATCATATCTTTGTAGAATTGTAATAATCACCAAGTCAAAGCATATGAAACAAAATTCACATGAAAACACTACCAAGACTTCTTTAACATTACAATTTATCATAATGTTGAGTTTATTATTAAAAGTGAAAAATTTTGTCACTGGCAGATTACAAGGGCAAATTGATCAAGCTACAAATCTCTAGTGTAATAAACAATTCAAAAGTTCTTAAAACTTCCATTTTCTAGAAGAGACATCAATTAATTAGCCAGTATAAGGTATAGAAAATTATGTTAGATATTTCATATTTTGGTTGAGATAAGAGAAACCGCTTTCCTTCCAAGTCTTACTCTTTGAATTATCAGACGACCTGCAATTACAACTAATTTCCTAAGAGACAGAGACGTAAATATCAACACCAGCTCTCAGTAATTGAATTAGAACCAATAACTAGGCGTAATTTCGTATAAGAAATCTTAATTTTGGAAAAAATTCGCAGTGTAAGAACTTTTAGTCCCAAGTTTCACATTAGAAGCATGTGAAGCATGTCTTTACATATGTTTCCTTCCATTCTTAAAGTGGAAAATTAAATATTGCCAATTTTCTGATTGATTGAAGTACATATTTTAGTTTTCTTATCCATCCTCCCTGCTCATCCAGTCTAGAAAACAACTAGGCTTTTACTTTCTTTACTAATTCTCTTAGTTTAAGTGGACTTCTCACTGAACGAGAATAGTAGACCTGTGAAGATTGTGCTTTAATTTTGAACAAAACTAAAGCGCAATGCTCAATTGATTTGGCAATTTTTTGTAGACTTGTCAATTCGCATTTTAGCGACTATCAAGCAATTCGTAGCGTGGTGTGATGTAGTAGCTTATCCTGTAGGAATGAAGTTGAGAATTCATGTTAACCCTCTGTAATCAACATTGGCTTTGCTCATTCAGATATCTCTCGCCTGGCTCATAAATGTCAAAGAAACTTGCTTGCTATTCTGCAAGAATCGTTTAACGCTGGTAAATCGGATACCGCGGAAAATTCTCTATCCTAAAAGGAACACTCAAATTGAAAATTAGGTATTTTTCTAATTAGTAAGCAATCGCGATTTTGTCCAGAAAAATTTCATGCCCATTTTCACCATAGATCTGGAGGAGCCGTCTAATAGCAGTTCAACTACAATTCAGATAGGGTTTGTTTTACGCCTTGAATTTGAATAATACTGACCACTCCTATACAAAATACTCTAGTGAGATCGATATTCAAACCTAAATAAAGTCTGTATAACAACAAAAAAACAAAAGCTTAAATAAGGAGTAATGTCTGCCTATTTGTCTTAAATTTTGATAGACCAATTCTCTCTTAGTAGACAAGATAAGCTCCCTAATTTTTATGGCCAAAAGAGCTTATCAAATATGGTCAAAAGGTTAAACTTTTCCTCGATAGCAATGATAAAATAAATGAGGTTATCAATATTTGACCTGTCTAGGGCACTGTTTCTAAAATTCAATTTCGATGTAAATGCCTGACACTCCTTTCATTGTGGCACTCTCATATTGACTTGCGTCTTAGTTACGTCTTTGCTTCTTGCTCTCTTTTTTATCGTTTATCGAACAATTTGATCTTAACATATATTCATTTACCCTATCTCTTCGCCTATCAATGTAGCTTACCGATCCTGGGAAATCTTTCTTGATGCCAACCACTATGAAATCAGAACATATTTGATGAAGTTAACTTCCAAAACTGTGAGAAGCTTGTCAACTAGCCCCATAAGACAACTTCTAGGATAAGTATGAAATCTACGTTTTACCGGCATCGAAATTACTATGAACTGAACATTCGATTGCTAGATTCCTGGACTGAAACGAACGGCTTCATATGCGGGAGTAAAACTTTATTTCACACTGACGTGGTATTTATCACGTTAACTCAATGCTTGGTGAATTAATAATTGGTGTTTTATACATGGATATATAATCTTACGAAGTTACGATCTACCTCTTTATCGGTAGTATCAGTTAGCAAATGGGATAAATAATTTTGTAACTAAGGCAGTCGGAAGTGGTCAACAAAGGGGATATTTAATTACGGAAGTCTCATTTTCCTTATACTTTGGATATGGCGATATGCTATATGATGTCAAATTAACTACAGCCATGTTGGAGAATTTTGAAGATAGTATACTGCATGATACAATGTAGGTTAGTTCATACAACATACATGCAAATATCAAAAGTAATATATTAAAGCATATCATAACCATAATAAACAGCATCTGCAAGAGGATGTCCAAATTCTTGTTGGGATTACAAATGTTTCAATCCCTAACATAACTTTGTTTGCAAGTTAGCGAACTATTGAAGTACAGTAAGGGGAAGCAATCCGATTTGATCGCCTTGCAAAATCTCTTTATTGTACTTTGAAAATAAATTCCTTACCTCTTGTGGATTAGTAATTGCTTTTATAAAACTGACGTAGGGCTATAGCTGTTATTTTACCACAGAAATGTGTTTCGTTGTCCGAAACAGAAGGTATAATGTGTACAACACACAAACTACGTCGCAGTATTTCGTGACAACAAACCCTGTGTACGTTCAATGTAACAATAATGTAAACAAAACACATTAGAATTAAAGAAGAAAGGGAAAATGCAACACGCTTTGGACTGAAAAAGTCAAATCCATGAATAAGGGCAAGTCTGCACTAACCTAATTAAAGTGGATTGACAGAGAAGTTTTGGTTACTAACATCCTTATTCGCTTTTATGTTAGCTTATGTTGTGCATATGATAACTACTACACTAGAATAATTCTCTTTGCCTTCTCTACAATTTTATATTACACCTATCAACATTGTACTACACCACACTAACCTCTAGTACCTCACTCAACACTTTTTGTTGCTAAGAATAAATTGCAGGATAAGTCCTTGTTACCAAGGGGACAAAGTGTAGGGTGTTCTTTGCCATGTTATCTGATTTCAAAACTGTTAACGGTATGAAGGGAATTTTATGGTACAGCAAATAGAAAGTTGGTCACAATAAAAACAGGATCGATTTCATCAGAACTCTTACACTTCTCTTCTTGCCTACAATTTGATTAGATGTTGAACCATTAAGACTTGAAATCATGTTGCAATAAACAAAAGCCAAACATGAGTGAAAATTGAGTTATGAATAATTATCCAGTGCAAAAGCTGTAAAATCTGCTCCTGTAATCGTTGCATCTAATTTCATCAAGTTCACTTAATGACAACGGAAAAGTTTCCTTTGTTCATGTCACCAAACTGCTCTTGTGTTAAAATTGCCTACAGACGTCTCAAAGTACTGTCATATAATCGTTCTCATGTAAAGTCACATTAGTCATGTTGTAAGTCAAAGCAAGTCAGGTAAATAGTTTAAAATATTGAGCAGGAAGACGAGGCTTAGCACTACGAAAGTGGGATCAGTCGTATGCGGAGGAAATAACTAGTCTGCTTATCATTTCTGAGAGCCCTCGTCAAAAGGTTTTAATCATGTAGAGACATTTGTACATTGGTGCAAAACAAAGTACTAAACCGGCCAATTTCTCATAAAACCTTTCGTTCAAGAGTGAACTATTTACACAGTTGTACAAACAGTAATATTCAATGTCTATTACAACCTCACTGCCCAATTATTGTTGCGAAAAGACTGTCAATTCATTACATTTTATTCGTCTTAGGTGACATTTGAAACGAAACTTATGATGCATCACGACAAAAGACAAAAACGTTCTTAACAACTAATCTCCAAATTCCATGTTAAATCTGTCTGAATAGCAACTTCATTTGCCTAGCAAAGCATGTTTTTGTTTGTCTTAAGTTGACGACGAGAAAAGTACTTAATGAAAATCATACAGCAATCTTAAGACAGTACATTGTATGAAGTAAATGCACTCTTGTGGCATTGTGTCGTTAAGAGGCGGATCCCGGAATTTTTCAAATGGGTGCATCCTTGGTTACCTCGGTTCTGCATCTAATGCATTTTTGGGCTGCATAGTCAACAAAGTGTAGGGGAGCCGCACTAGACCGGGGATCTAGGACCGGAACTGTCAGAAAATGTTTTAGGTCACGCCCTTTCAACCGTCAGGAAACGCCCTGCAGGACATAAGAATGAATCAAATGCAATGGAATCATTTTCTGACTGACAAAACTTTATTTTATTTTGGATTACCTGGTGCGATAGTTAGATATTTTTCATGTTGTACTAAAATATGTTTCACTCCAGCACTACATGATATTGTTTTTGTTAACATTTACTAGAGCTTTAATCAGAAAATTCTGCCAGTTCTCTTCCTCTGTCTTAATCTGTAGTGTTGAGCCTTTCGTCAACAGTGCAGTGGGCCTAAGCTGATATCAGGCGCCATTTTCACTCAAAACTGCGACACACACTTTGTACGAAAAACATAGCGTACAGTTTGGAAAGGTGGATCAGTAGGAATTTAATCGTCTCTGCGTTATAACTTGGTTATGTTTCATCTTTTCACTACATAATTCGTTTAATTGATCATTTTATAAGCCTTGTCCGGGCACAAAGGTAGCGGAGACTTGAGGAAAATCTTCCTGTAAGAATGTATCTATTGCTTCACAACTTTCCTATTGATATCTTGCATATGTATATATATGTCATCAAGAGTCGTTTACTGGTTCCAATCTTCATCCTAGTTTTGTGGTTAGAAGATAAAGGTATTAGCTCTATCTGCATCTTGACCTTCAACACTAAGCTTTGAGGCCCTGAGCTTACTTTGAAATTCCCTTGGTGCCCTTAGGACACTGCTCTATCAAAGAGTCTGGTGTAGTATTTTTTGCCTGTTTGCAACTTTGTTTGACTATGCAACTGTTTATGAACTACAGTAATTATTATGATGTGTGCTGACAGGATGTTATCAAAGGATAGCGTATAGACAAGTTTGTCTTTCGCGTCAGTTACAAAGCCGAAATTTGATTAAGAAGTTTCTTAAAATAGACAATTCTCTGTACATCTATCGGCTGTTCCAGATAAACAATTGTGGATCATCTATCTGTTTAAGCTGTTTATGTTTATTAAGCCACCTGTGTAAAATGTTATAGTTTAACTTAAACGACTTGATGTTTATAATAGTACGCCGTTTCTTGTATGCGTGCTCGACGACAGTACTGTTTGTGGTAATAGAATTTAGCATGAAAGTCCGAAATTTCTAAACAAAGTAAACTATCCAACAACAGACTACCAAAATCAATGCGCTAATTTTCAAAAAAATTGGGATGCTGTCAACGATGTGTATGATAACGACCGGATCATAACCGTACTAAACACACTGTGTACCAAGCGACATTGAGTTAACCTCTGCGATCTGGAGGTTGCTTAGCCGAGCACTGTTTATCATCAAAATGTGCATTGATCTATCTATCTATGTATGCATCTATCTATGTATCTATCTATCTATCTATCTATCTATATCAAAACTGTGAAGATTCAACTACATCTGATGGAAGCAAATAAAAGTTCTTGGTTTTAAATTGCTGGACTTCTTCACTTCCTGATACTTGAAGCCCCATAGAGATATAAACAGCTAAAACTTTACTTACTAAGATTTACAGCTAAAACTACAAATTTAATGCCCCTTTCGCTCGTTTTTCTTTGACAACGGTAATTAGTCGCACTTAATACTCAGAATTTTATTTGCCACCTTAGTCATCATCAAGTACAATCTTCCTTCCAAGGAATCCGTTAGACATCTCATGTCATCTGATCTCGTAACTGGAATTTTGGATTCAATAATCTTTTAATGGTTAATTTATCGAAGTATTCCATTAAGTTTCCAATTTTACGATTTGTATATCTGGGTATGTCGACCATAGTTTATCAGAGAGTCAGTACTTATAACAGTTTTGTCGCAATCCATCTTCCCAATAAAATATGGCAAAGAATGCACTAAGGCAAATTTGAAAGTTCCTTTCATCTCTTCATCACGCTAAATTTTCCTAAGGCTTGTGATATAACTAACCTTGTACTATTTGCTGAGCTTGCACAAAGTAAGTGGTTTAAGAACTGACAAATCCAGCTTTAAAAAACGTATGATCGTTTTTCTCACTGATCTGCATTATTACCCAATTACGAAATTATCTTAAGTCAATGACGATTCTGAATTTTTCCTAATCAAAGACAATATTTGAAGTTACGCTAACGATGGAGACCGAATTTTCTCTAACCGTAAGAACCATTTAGAAGAGCTTGGCAATTATATTAATTAAAAAGTTATTCTACATTGAGACTTCACGACGACTTTCAATAAGTGATTTTGCGGCAGACGTGACTCATCTTTCACCATTAAATTTTTTCCATTTCCTTTATAACAAAATAGCAAAGGCGAACCGCTGGGTCCAGCTTACTACATTACAAGTTGATAAATCAACTACATTTTAAAATGTGTTCTAAAGCTGTTATATCATTATTCACTTCAAATGCACTCGGATTGATTTCAGAGGTTATCTCGATGTTGTATGAACTATATATCAATACTTATTTTTTTAATGGCAATTGGAATTTAATATCCCTTTAATAACGATCTAAAAGAAACAAACAGTTTCAACGAATGCTTTTTCTGTTGCTTCAAAAAGTGGCAAAAGTATTATTATTCCAAATGCTACCTCTTCAAAACCGGTGGTCTTAATTCTTACACTGAGAAAACTGTTACGATATCTTTATGAAAACAATAACTTATGAATATTTTCAATTTTTTCTTAAAGTGGAAAATAGTAACTCAGAGCATTTATGTATATTATTTTGGAAGATATTATGATATAAAGATTTACACAAAAGTATACCAAAGTAGTATTTACTTTGGTTTCGAGTGGAATATCGAGTGAAATCATCAGTGTTATAATCCTTATATTTCTAAAAATGTACTCTTCAAAAACATTAATTATTTTTACATTGACTAATTAGGTAAGAAATATAGTAACAAGAAATAAGGTTAATTTTCAAGTACGAATAACATCTTTAGGAAATGACTGAATGATCCAACCTCGGCAAGATATTTGTCGTAAATGATTTATCGATAACATAAGTGAATATACACTATTCGTGTTTTATATTTGGTTGATATATTCCTCATTCTTGCAACACAGAAATGTTCGATTTTCCATTTCTGACTCAAGACGCGTTAAGGAGTCTGGAACGTAAGAACGCAAGTTGCTCTCCATGGTACTTTTCAAAGAAGAAACGTACATCCCTAGAAGTATCTTTACGTGGTATAAAACTTAAAAATTGCCGTAAAATTTTGCGACATTGCGCTCAAAACATACTAAAAAGCCTTTTTCCTTTGACACTCTTCAGAGTATGCATCGTTGGAAACGAAAGTACAGATATATGGCAACCTTTTTATATAAAAAATGTATCGAAACTAGCCATAAACAAGAGAGGAAAACAAACAACGAG
This sequence comes from Chironex yamaguchii, assembly GCA_024741275.1. NCBI lineage: Eukaryota > Metazoa > Cnidaria > Cubozoa > Chirodropida > Chirodropidae > Chironex > Chironex yamaguchii. The sequence continues at coordinate 22,148 of JANTCA010086793.1, read as the reverse complement.
AAAATGAGGAAAGCATTATTGGAAGAGTCCAAGTAAAAAAATGAACTCTTTCTGCCTACAGAGTACTGGTTTTCTTGTTTTAATGACTTACATGAAAGGACAAGCTAGCTATGTCAGTAATCCTAAAATTCTCGTCCTTATACATTTTGACGCATTCTGAATTCTCCAGTAAATGTTTACCAATAGCAGAATGGTCCCTAGAAGTGTATACAATTTGATTCACCCTCTCGCCTATAAGACTTTTGTCTTAGTTTACTTATCTTTTCTTATTATTTCTCCCGTTTACTCACTTGCTCCGACACTCATCGGCTTAGTAGGTCCCTAGCTGAGATTATTAGAAAGAAAGGAGAGCAAAAGCAAGAACAAAGCCCTGCCAACCTGATGTTTGTGTCAGCATTAGATGATTAGCAAATGCAGACGCCCATCGTCCGTTCGTTACGGCTATCAGCAGGTGGTGTTACAGACATTCTGTTGACGCATGATCATTATGCCATGCTCCGTACAAGGTTTCGCTCTCAATCTACTTGGCTACCGCTCCCAGAATGATGGAAGGCCGAGTTTTGCTGATCTGCGATTGCTACAAGGATTCACCTTTTGACAAAAACCAAACCTGGACTTGGAGTGTCTTGATGTAAAATAGAGCGCTAAGAGAAAATATTGATTTTCTTGGCAATAACCACAAGTAATTGATAATTACAAACCTATCAAAGTCATCTAAGTCATGAAACGACTGTTTGTTGTTTTTTACAAATTTTCCTCCAATTCTCAATAAGCAATTCTTATCTACCACTAAATCGTCTCATCAGCTTGGAGTAAACATGACGCAGATCAACAGCCGGAGGGCTAATGTCTTCTAATTTGGGAAGCAAGCCAAACTTAAGCTTGGACTCTTACATAGCGATAAATTAACTATTCCCAGCTACTGATTCAACAAAATGCCTTCTTTGGACCGTTCCTCAGATCAATTGCTGACTGAAAACAGTAGACATGTCTGTGACTTCTGGATAAGCTCAAGCTCAAAGCTCAAAGTACTTTGTCAATGTTAGTGTTGTCTTGTTCGTATGCTACTTGAGCTTAATAGATGAATCGACGAATATGTCTGTAAACAAATCAGTCTGACGTCTGTAGATTATTTACTTTCGTTGTTCTTCATAACCAAACATGCATTACATTCTACCACAAGCTTCAAAAGTAAGCAGGAAGATTAAAAAATATTAAATTGCTCTGGAACGAAAAGTCATGTTTATGGTGTTTGTTTTCCTTATTAATTGCAGTTATCTTCCTACTATGATCACTTCTTATAAAAAATAGGCAAACTACTTTTTTGTTTACTTTAGTCAGTAAGGAAGTATTGTAACTGTAGCTGCTTAATTCAGATATTAGACATAATAGAAGAGAAAAAAAGCAATTGCCGCTCGAGCTAAACGGTAATGGATATTGTGTGGTGTATTTGTGTGTCCTTAACAAAAAAGACTCAATCAATGTTTGTCCCACGACAATGTGTAATATGTCTTTTAACAACGGCATCAGCTGGTAACTGACTGTTGGTATATTTGTGGTTTCAGTTTGGTTACTTCAGTTTTTAGTGTTGTTATAGTTAGGTGTTTCTCTGCCTTCAATCCCAGAAGTGTTCTCACGACTAGAAAGATCTTGCCATCCATTCATGAGGATTGTGTACCTACCACACAAAAAGCTTAGTAATATATGAATTTTTGTGCCGATGTGAAGCTCGGTAAGTAGGTCGCACTTCTCAAAGATTGGGTGACAGGATCAAACAACATGTTCCAGCCACTGTACGCCAAGCATCAATTCCTTCTAGAGAACAGCCATCTCGTGCTTGCAAAGCGAAAATGACTGCCAAAACAAGCGATTCTGCCATTGGCTAACACGTAATAGAATATTCAGAATGCGCCAAAATGTGTAAAGACGAGAATTTTCGGGTAATTGGCACAGCTAGTTGGCATACTCATTTACGTGTATTGGCGTGTCTACATTAAGACAAGAAAACCAGTACTCTATAAGCAGAAAGAGCTCATTTTTTCACATGGACTCTTCCAATAATGTTTTGTTTCTTCATTTTCCTCTTGTTTCTTTTCCTTTCTTCTTTACTATTGGCTAGTTTCGGTACATGTTTCGTATAAACAGGTTGCCATATATCCATACTTTCCTTTCTGACGATTCATACTCTGAAGAGTGTCAGATTACAAAAGCTTTTCATTATGTTTTGAGCGCAATGTCGCAAATTAATGCATACAATGCCAGTCAAGTGGGAACCAATAAGCTCGAACAATTATAATTAAGAGTATCAAATCTAGCAGGAGGCAAAGCATTTGTGTCAAAAATAGTTGAATATTGATCCTCGTTGAATAATCTAAGTTGTGCTTCACCTTAGGCTCTGAAGAACGCACGTTTTGGCTTTTTCTAACTATATATGAAGGTTATATATCGTTACTTGTTTATTTTTACCGCTTACCGTAACGTAAGGCGTAAGATTTTCTGAGCCACGTTACAAGAGATCCTTCTGGGATAGTGAAACCTCTGAAAGTGAGGTGGTACCGCCCATTGTGTCTCAATGTGCGGATCTGGTTGTAATTAAGACCAAAATATCCTCAGAGAAGGAGCCATAACATTTGGTATTTGTTCTGTTTCTGAGTTGGGTTGACAAAGAATAGGATTTTTGTAACTTTTCTGTGTTGAATCGCAAGCAGAAGAATATCAACAATAACTAGATGGTATCAACAAATGAAATCAGCAAATAATATCAATAACTACTATCGACAAATAAATGTGTGGCAAATGAAATAGAAAATCATGACAGTTCGCAATTTAATTTTATTGGCTTTTTATTATTGAAGTGAGGACTATTAATTGTGCTCTTCTTACTGTGTGCAATTTATAGTAACGCAATTCCCAATTGCCATCTGCCTACGGGAATCTTATGAGAACGAGGCTATCTATCTCGATGTTGAAGACTTAGCAGTAAAAATACATTTAATATTGCCTTCTGATTACCAAATTCAGAATTAAACAAAGTGAGACGTTTAATTGTTTGCACCAGCAATTAAAAAACAAAATCGAGTGACACTGTCCTAGTTCGTTCAAGTGAGACCACTGAAGCATTACACAGTTCCAAGACAGTGTAGTAAAGAGACGAAAATTTGTTAAGAACTAACCATGTATTTCCTCCTGACATTATATTAACAGAAGCTTTATTTTATTCCAGCCTAGGCGTATTTATGGACAAAATAATGCGAACAATCAAACTCAAGTTAAAGGCTATTATTCTACATCATCAACGTACTTGAATAAAGGGCGATATGCTTGGTTCCATTGACGTTTTTAGTAATGTTAATCATTACACTTTGAGCTTGCGATTTATCAATTGTATAAACGCCGAACTGTGATTACTGTTTATCATTGCCGTCATGAATCATGATCATGCCTGGTTTGCGGTTTTAGTTTGTTAGAAGACTCGCCCGAACACAATACACCTTGTCGACAGAGCTCGACTGAGAATAGACGCTATGTCATAACATAGTGCCCTCGAAAATGGTGAACTGAAAGGAAAGAATTACAAATTAAGAACGCTACAAGTACGTTCAGTAAACAGAAAATGTGTCTAAGCCTGTGATAGCTGGTTTTAACCGTAAATGATTTCTGTCTACAAAACGTAACTCAAACGTAATCGGCGTTATTTTAATCTGCTTCTGACTTTGTGTTCTTTGCAATAGCAAAAAGAGTAACAAACAAAGACCACAAATTTCTAAAAACAAAGAAGTATATCGAATGTCTTTTGGACTGCACAAAGGAGGGTTCAGGCATCATTGAGCAAAGCAGAGAGGATACTGCGGCTGCACTGTGTGTTCCAGAAGACATCGTGGTCATATACCTTCTGCAGCTACACGATTATTACCCTTATAGCACACCAAATCTGTAATAGAGTTTATTATCCGCGAGGGTTTCAATCTCGAGCTAAACAGAGAAAAATCCACAGTAAAACTACGAAACTCATGCCTCATTAAGAACATTTCATTTGTTATGTCTCGTATAACCAAAGACAAAAAATAAAAAATAAACGTCGATTGAAGGATTTAAGTAGCCCTGTAAACAAACACACTACATCAGGTATTTTCTACTTAATGATTTACAACATTTTCAGCAGGTTGATCTAAAGATGTAACGCCATGGCAAGTGAACTACGACATGAAGTTTCTCGTTTCTTGATTGCTATTTTACATTGCTACCTACATCACAAACCGATTGTACACCATAAGTATTGATGATATAGGAATGACACATACCTGGTGCAGGACTGTCTTGCATAGACACCAGAAACATTCCACATAACAGGACACTAATTCTGATATACATGCTTGGTAGGTTGGTTTAAGGACAGAAAAAAATGTTTAGAGTTGATGTAGCGTTCAGAAAACACTTGTCTGCGTACGGCATCCGACAGCCCTTGTCGCTATTAAGGAACATGTGTAACAGGACATCCTTGTGTTCGTCGTTTCGCTGAGTGACGTCGTTTGCGATCGCCTCTGATAATAAGGTCATAGCAACGATGACCCTTTGTTCCACAGAACAGGACCTTTCTCTTAGTCCTTGGCGAATTCAAGTCGGAAACACTAAAAGTGGGAAGGGTAAAAGAAACTAACTATTATATGCAGTAGTCGCATGAACGAATTAGAATCATGAATTTGAACAGACTTTTGCTAGGAACATGGAAATGTCTGAAGTTGACAGCCACCTGGTCGTTTATTTGTACAGTGGTTTTGCAGCAAGGGTTTGACTCTGTCTGGATGCTTTGAGTGTATCCGATTCGCCTCAATTGTAGGGCAGCTTATGTTTACGCAGAAACAAAAGCGTACCTAGATCGTCGATTCGGCAATCCTTATAATCTGAAGAGTTTTCACGACGAACCACACAAAACAAAGGTCTTGAACTGGAAAGAGGCTTACTCTTATCATAAGAAACACAATATGGACTGAGCTTAGACTATATTTAGAATATAAATTGGCAGGTTACTAATAGAAAAAGGAATAATTTTTATTCATCTGTCATGCATTTGAAGCTTTCCCCTAAAATAACCTACCAAGTAAAATTTGAGAAGGTAAGAAGCTGGTTTGTTTGATATTCTATGACAGAAAATATCGCAATGTCGACGAAAAATGACATTTGGTGCTAACACTGCTGCTGCGTGTGAATGCAAGAAAATATCGCCTTCAAGGCTGATATCGAAAATTCAGGAAATAAGTGCAATCAGTATACTAAACGAATAAAAAGAGTTTGGAAAATGAAATTCCAATAGCAGAGAAAAACATGTCATTGCATGATCTGAACGGGTATCTCCAAAAATCGAATACCATGGAAAAGAGTGGTAGGAAAAATCAGGGCAATTCGACAACTACATCAATGTATATTTTGACGCTCCTCTTATTTTTAAGACATTGAAATGTAAAATAACTTTTTTGTTGTAATAAACATTGTAATTCTGATCATTAATAATGCCAAAACTGTTTTGACTGTTAAAGATTTTGTCAGTACTGTAACAGATAAAAAAGTAATACAGCTTGTTAATAGATCAAAGCCACCTCTTATATTTGAAAGAAAGCACCAAAGGTTACGAATGCTGTATCTCACCGATTGGGGATGTAGCTGTTTATTCTAACCAGAGTTGACTTCATGAACTGCCAAATTTCCCTCTAAACGCGACATTCACTTGCTTAAGTATTAGATTTGTGTATCTGCATTAACTTTAATTGCCGAGTTTATTTGGGATTATTTGTAGAAACTTGTAAACAATTTAACTGCCTGCTCTACACAAAAGCCTTAAGTTTGTATTTTCTAGCACACCTCCACTAACGTGTCAAATAACAATACCTGCGCCAAGGTGTGCCCACTCAAATTCCACTGTTTGTTAGTTAGATACAGGGACTACAACCTCTTTCTAACTTGTTTACTATGTTTGCATTTGTCTAGAGATAAAACCCGATTACTCTCCAACTTGCCGTACACTCTCAAATAAAAGATCATCCCGCCTTTAGGTTATGAGGGAATTTTTCTTCGTCTGGTGCCTTTTTAATTGAATGGTTTTCGCAGCACAAACAGTTGAATAACATAGCCCGTAAATGCCCAAAGTTCATATTGGACCCCAAAGATCCCAATAAGCTATTCCGTAATTTTGCTTGAAATGCTGAAATAACATGGCATTCAGAATGCTTGTAGAAAAATCACTACTGGAATCAAATACATAATGAATTTGCTGACGCACACTGTCAAAACCCAGATATTGCTTGATGCTAGGGTCCATTGGTATGTTACATGATTCACGGTTCTGTGTGTAAGGAGTGACATATTCCAGGTTGTCTGTGACAATTACACAGATGAGTATCCTTCGCCTCAATAAGGCAATTTCTGTTTTTGAATGCAACTGTATAAATTCTTACAGAAAATGAAGCAATGTAGGATGTGTGACTTGGAAGATTGCCAGTAGTACAGGACGTTGAAGAGAAGATAAAGGAGAGTAACTAGAGAGGAAAAAATTGCCAGTAAAAATGTTCAACGCTAAAGCAAACAAATTCTTAAAAGTCAATGGCTTTACAAGAAGACCAGCAGGTTTAAGTCCAAAATATAAACACCTATTTTTATTATTAATATAAAAAACTATAGTTGGTTATAATACCTCTTTCTGTTCTTCGTTAATTTCCTCTTGCTATGTTTTTGTCCTGGTCAACATCATTGCATATTGTGCTACATAAGCGATTTTAACACATTTTCTAAATATTTTATGAGCAAAGGCAGGATTGAAAGGCAAGAAACATATAATGTAGCTTCAACTTGAAGTCATCCCAAAGAACTAAGTCTCTGACAAAATTCAAGATCATCTTCAGACTAGCTTCACATTCAAACAGTAAGACTAAAACAGTATACAAGTTATCACTTGCCAAACAACAATCAAACTATTGTTAACTTATTACTTACCAGTTCAAATTGAATACAACTTCAAGCTTGCAGTTAAACTTTAGCAATCTCGTTATCTAAATTTTGCGTAAGATATCTTTCGAAAGGGCGGTAAGGTTACAAATTTTATATTCTGTAAGTCATATACTAACTCCACGGCACTACATTTTTGACAATTGACAGATACGTATTAAAATGGGTCAACGAATGGAGTTGAGCAGTCTATTTGGCTGGGTGGAAAAAGCTTCCGGTTATCAGTCGTGAGAGACGCTCCGATTGTCAGAATCGTAACTTGATTTCAATTCTTTACACAAAGCTACTCGATCTACCTCTGTATATCTTTGTTCTGATGTTATGTAGAAATTAGGTTTTGGAGCAATGCTCAGCTAACTCAAGGGTAAGCTTATGCAATAGACTTAAAACTGACCGATAAAGAAGATAGTCAGTAAAACTCAGTACGAACTATCATTTTATGATTATGTTCAGGGAACTCCGCACACTTAATCTTTCCTTAACGGACACTACGAATAATCAATTTTCGTTACAGTCATATAAATTGACATCAGAATATCATTTGTGACTCTAACCAAATTCTCATACCTGATAAAATAAAGAACTAAGTAGTGTTTATTGATAAACTATTAACGATAAAAATTGTTGAGACAGCTGACAGTTTCTTTTATTCCTGCTTTTTCTTGTTCCATACAAGTAAGCACTAAGAAAATTTGAAGCACGCGAGGAAAAAAAGAGGCATTTCTTACCAAGTCCAAATAGCTTCATAAATTGTAATGGACCCGGAATAGCAGACTCTTTATTGCATTTTATGCTTTGATATTTCTTTTGATTACAAACAACATACTGAACACTACACTAGCCGATTAATTTATGGAAGTTTTCACAAACTGAAAAACTCTTCAGCACATCTATATAATAAATATGACAAACATCACAAAATGCTTTCTGTCCGGTTTGAAGATCCTGTAGCATTTTGCAACTTTTTACCAAATGATGAAAAGAGCTTGACACAAATAATGCAATTAACAGAGGCCCCTTCTTCTCAAAGCAACTTCTTAAAGATTGATAGATTGTATCAAGGACGGCACAAAATGTGTCACGTGTCCATTAAGCCTTAGATGTTTATGTAGGTTCATGTCTTGTTTCCACTTCGTCTATTTTTCTTTTACAGTGAATTCAAGTTTCATTCCCCTGGACTTCTTCAAACTCTGAATCAATAGCTCTAAAGATGGATCTGATGTTTTGTGTACCTTTGCAATACCTTCCATAAAGCATTCAACTATGCAGATGGCTTTTCCAACATCCACCTCTACACACTGCAAAAAGCAATGAAGAGGCTCTGTAACAGCTCAGCCTAAAGATGTCGCGAAAAGAGTAGGTTGTTGCTATTGCTTGCTTTGTATTAAAAGATTAATGGAATCCGTGAGCAATGGCTCGCTGGTTTTCATAGTACACTCTCTTTTCACGCACTGTTTGTACAAGCTGCTTGATGTACTCAAATATCGTCAGTGACACCTTCAAGACAAAGTCTTTTGCATTCCAATAAACGGTATTCTAACTGTATTTTGGTCATCATGGTTACGCACCCTCCCAGTCAACGAAGAAACATTATTGCATGATTAAAAAACGAAACCCAATTACACATAACAGTTACGTTTCCCCAGTTTTTTAAAGTTATTGAACTTTTATCAGTGCTCAACAATCTGGTACCATTTAAACTAATTTTAGGCAGCTTGTTTAATACACCGACTTCCGTAATTTTGGTGCCCCTTAAAACTTCTTAGTGGGGACCCATGTCCCCCTGCCATCATCCCCCTGGCATTAAGGTTATTTTGCATCTAGTAAGATCTATTACATTTGTCTACATGATCAGTTTTTATTGGATGGCACTGCAGATTAGGTACTATAGTGTAGATTCAGAAGCAATGAGGAGATGTCACCAGCAATTAAATATATCAGGAGATGTTTTTCCTGACATAAGTTCATACCAACTTTATTGCTTTCTGAGTAATGCGGTACAGGTTTTCAAAGAGAAATCACAAGAAATGAAGTGTACTGGATGTTAACTGTTTGCTTTGGTATAAAACACACTACTTCAGTAATGCAATGCTTTGTTTTTGGTTGCTATTGCTATAGCAACTCATAATTTCCTTTCATACTCAGCCATTCCTTTCCTTTTATTGCTACCCTTCTCAATTCATAAATAGACACCAATATGGATGTCAAGAAACGATTACGACTTTATAAATCAAGAATCTGAACGTGCATTGTTATTGTTTACAATGTTATTTAAGTTTTCCATTTTGTTTCATTACAAGTTCTACAGCTTCCTGCACCTATGTGTGACATTTAATCTTCATAATAAACATTTTAGCAAAATTGATTGAAAAACAGGCTAGATTTGTCTGTCTCGGACAGAAAAGAAGAAGATAACCAGATGTGTCATTTTGTCTGTTATTTGTTTATATGCCTATTCTTCTCTACAGAGAATGTATTTCGTGAAGTTTAACAGGCAGCGTTAAGAAACAACAACACTCATCAGAACCCACGGGGATGCGTTGTTCCAAGCTCCAAAGAACTCTGTGAAAGAATGGATTCGTCGCTTTGTCACTGTGATATATCGTCATTTGCTCTACATGGGAGTATTGTGTCCTCTTTGGAAGAGAAACTCTTTTCATATCTTCTAAACTATCAGCACAGGTTTCAAATTCAAGTACAACAATTATTCTCGTCTACATTATTCATGCCTTATTTAAACGCACGTATTCAGAGAAGACGACACAAAACAATATGGTCTGATTAAAAGCCTGATAAAACATACCAAGTTGACTTCGGTGGTTCTATATGAAAACAAGATGTTGATATCAATTTAATACACAAAGGCTTTTCGTTACTACCAAGGAACCTTGTAACTACTGTTGGCTTGAGTAACGAATAACATACTGATCACTAACTTCCATCACGATGATTTGACTTGCATCAGATATTGTGTTCACGATGATTAACAAAGCACATTCTTTTTGCTATTTGCCTCATCAGTCAATTTCATTCGCTTTAACGATCAATAGCTTTGGCCAGATTATTTACTTGAATCTTCTGAAATTAATAAACATGTTCGCAGTAAAGTATCTTAATTTATTACATATAATTTAAAGAATATTATCCCCTTAGGGATGGCTAGGTCACCAATCCGCATCAAAAGTATTTTCTTATGATATTTTTCAGGACTAATCAATCGTTTAACGTACAAAATTATTGCCGAGTAAATAGCCTTTCCTTAAAATTAATAAAACCATCTCATATCATCATTGCTCTAAATGAAATATTAGTACCTTTGACTAACCAGACGAAATAGTAAAGTCTCATCATCATTCTGACAATTAAATGGTAATACAGGTAGAACAGCCGTGCACGTTGGTTTGAAATTTTTTGAAGCGGAAAACCGTTTGTAGGCGAGGATGTCGTCGTAAAAGTAGGCTATCACGTTAACTGGAAAGCTCAGTATCATCATAACACAAAGCTTCATAGTATAGCTTTTTGATAATGTTAGTAAGAGACCAGTTGATGGATAAAAGTATTTCTCAGGATTCCAGGCTCTTCTGGACCAGACATATTGAGCACCATTTGGTGTTAGTGAATTTCCATTGTTCAGAAAGGTAAAGGCAGTGTAAAAACTTGTCTGTTTGAACTCTGAATTGTCTCTGTATTTTGTGATATGAGGCACGGCAACCATTCTACACTTGTGAAGGCAATTGGGTAAGTGTGCGTTTTGGTACGAAATAGGAGGACTAGAGCGAGTAATCTTTTGTTTCTTAGTTCAAAACAATGAGTTATAAGAAAGCTAGGGAGTTAACATCAGAGTGAGGTTGAAGCAACTTTGCGTTTCAAGGAAATCGGTTTGTACGGCAAAAAACATCCCCGTTGTTTGCGGTGTACAGTTGACATAAACTTGTGTGAAATGTCAAAATGGTGATATCTTGCGTTACTTTTGGTTGTAAGAATCGACAAAATGCGAAAAAGTAACAGTGTAGATTTTAGTCAAGATGATGGTGAAGGTCAAAACCGTCAGAATTTGATGGAAATTGACGCGAGATCAAAGAAAGTTGTGTGAATTGGCCTATCTCATTCCACTGGTTACTTTTTAGCTGGACATCGGTTAATACTTAGCTGGACATCGGTTAGTTTTTAGCTGTAGAATGTTCATACCTGCATGATTCGTCCTGATTCTAGATTTATGGAATATTTCTTTGAGCCAAAAATGTGCAGTTATCTAAAATAATGTTTAGGAACTAGACTGTATGTTGTTAACCCTGGTTTTGGGCTGTAAAACTTGGACTTAACCTGGTTCATTGGATATTCACTAGCAGGGTTGAGAGGTTATTTCTGGACTCGTGTCAACATTTTCAAAGTCATTCCTATGAATGCTCTATAGTAGCCCACGTGTAGTACAGGGAATTGGCAGCAAAATAATTTTCGTCGTCCATATGCGGCATTCGGCAATTAACGAACAATACAATTGTTATGTTAAGGAGTATGCTACAGTTGACGTTTAAGTAAGTATCCTCATGGGTGACATCACCTGTTTCTCCAGGCCTCTTTGATATAATAGAAACAGTCTTGGCTTTGAGCATAGGAGAAAAGCATTACAAGATGCAATTATTGTCTGGTATCTTTTGAAACAAACAAAACTGTAGATTGTCCTCAACCTGTAAATGTCTTCACCTGAAAAGCCCATAGATATAAAAGGAAAAGCCAAATTGAACATCATTGACAGTAAATTGAGAACAATCACACCCTTTGCAGGGTCTAACCGATAAAAATATTTAGACTAATTTTGACAGAATCAGCCATACATGCTTAACTCTTCATCTTTCCCCTTAATAAGGTTTTCAAAAATAGGATGATTTTGACAAATTTTGATGGTTCTTTAGACTGAAGAAAGAAATTAAAATTTTACAACAAAATCTTCGCCGAAGGAACAAGGAGATCAAAACATTGACAGTAGTTTGGTTACATTTTTGCTCTTATTTCACAACAGCACTTATCCTTATTACTTTTGCAGCTAGCAGAATCGCTTGTGACATGACATTGATCTGCGAAATCCAATACGTATGCACAGTTCTCTCCATTAAATTGGTTTGTTTACTGTTCCATCTATGAACCTTTTGCCGTTCAAACATCGTTTTGGACGTCGTTTGGAAGGCTTCAGGTTGTCAACATGCGAGAAGTCTGGAGTTGACCCTCTAGCTTTTCTTATGCCTCATTGATTCAAAACAGAACACAACACAGTGGTGATATTGGCGATGTTTTTGAATTACAGCCTGGATATAGAGACTACACAAGGAAGTTTTCATGTATTTTAGGAATGATGGTAGGTGGGTATTTTAACTTTAGCTTTAATAGATATTTGTCATTATTTCTTTTATGTTAATCAAATTTTGGTCATTTTTGGGGTTCCATTTCACACTTTTGTGTGACGTTTATAGCCAGGAATGACTAGGAACTTCAAACCTTAATAACGTTGGTTATCTATATCATATATTCAAGACATGTATCATTTGAAAGGTCTTTGTAAGGTCTTTTGGTGCAGAAGCAAACGAGTTTTATCACTGTTGTTTCAAAAAGTGGTGTTGTTCTGCCTTGGATTTGTCCTGTGTCGCGTTCCTCCAATAAAGGACTGGTGAGTTTTAGCTAATCATACTCAACTCACTAAATTGGTGACCCTGAATTCGGGGTTTTTTAACATAACACTGCCATATTGACTGTTTGCTGTTTGCTGTGTATCCCTTGCCATCATGACTATGCAAGCAAATACCACATCTTCTGAGTATCCTACGACTACTTCCAGCTCGATGTTAAGCCTTAAATTGCCTCGATTTTGTCAACAGGATCCTACTGTATGGCTTGTCCAAGTCAAAGTACAGATTTACTACCCAACACGTTAACTCCCAACCTACCAAGTTTGCTTACATTATTTCGTCTCTTACACATGAAATTGCCCAAGAAGTCCGAGATATTGTCCTCAACCTGCCTGCTATCAACCTCTCTGATCATCTCAAAGCTGAGCTTATCAAACAAATCTCAGCTTCTGAGCAGAAACATCTCCATCACTTCCTCTTCATGGACGAGTTGGGGGATTGCAAACCCAACTTCTTCGTCACAAGCATCAGCATCTTGGTGACAACCATGAAGAGGACTGCAGTGCCTACCCACCAATATTCTATTGATTTTACCTTCTTCTGCCGAATCTGTGTCAATAGGTAAACTTACCTGCCTGGCGGACAAGAATGTCGGCCATGCCTTCCTCCTCCATGTCCTCTATCCCTACCCTCTCCTTTTGTGGTGATCCTCCGTCGACTATACTTGATCTTCAGAATCAAGTTTTCCAACTAACCCTCCATGTCCAATCCCTTACCACCCACTTGCAGGAAAGGGGTCATTTCCCCTGCCGTTCCCTGTCCAAGAGATCTTCACACTCACCTACCTGTTGTCCTGCTAGTCACCGCCGTGCTGGCTCTGAGTGTTAGTGTCATTGGCGTTTTGGTCTTCAGGCTCACATATGTCTGCCTCCTTGTTCATTTTACACAGACACCAGTTCCCCTTCAGGAAACGCTCCTATCAGCGACTGAAAACAACAAGTAAGTCTGGCGTTTCTCCTCAAGGTCGTTTATGCTATATTAATAACAAGTATGATGGCACAGAATTTCTTGTCGACAGTGGTGCAGACGTTAGCGTTCTACCTCCCACTTCCCAAGACAAGAAGCACCCTTCATCCTTTCAATTACAAACTGTTAATCGGTCATATGGAAAAAAGTCCTTTACCCTTGATCTTAGCTTATGATGCTCCTTTTCATGGAGTTTATTGTTGCCCCCAATTATTGGTGTGGACGTTTTATCTCACTTTGGGCTGAAAGTGGATGTTTGCCCCCAAAAACTTGTCGATGCTACAACTGTCTTAACAATTTCTGGCATTTCCGCTTCAGCCCCGTCCTGTGGTCCAGTGTTTTGAAGCAACACCTTGCGTTGAGCTTCTCAGACAATTTCCTGCTATCACTAATCCTTGTTACCAGGCAACTTCGATTAAGCATTCTATCACTCATCATATCGCTACTCATGACCCCGTATTTTTGTTTGTCCTTGATATCTTCTCCTGATTGACTATTAGTAGCAAAACTGAGTTCGATCACATGCTCCAGTTTGGCATCATTCAATTCTAGCAGTTGATGGGCCTCTCCTTTGCATATGGCTCCTAAACAAGACCCTGGTGACTGGCATCCCTATCGAGGTTACAGGGCTCTCAACAGACTTACTGTTCCTGATCGCAAGCCCATCTCTTATCTCCAAGACCTTACTAACTAACCTTCATGGATAGACCATTTGTTCCAAACTTTATCTGGTGCGTGCCTACTACCAAGTTCTAGTAGAGCCTTGCGATGTCCCAAAGACTGCAATCATCACCCCTTTTGGTCTCTTTCAATTTCTCCGCATGCCTTTTGGTCTACCTAATGCTGCACAGACATCTAAGTGCTTTATCGATCAAGTTTTGCCTCTGCACCTGAACATCTTGATCATCTTGTAGCAGCTTGTATTTCAACGCTTCCATGATTATGGCATTGTGATCAACCCTGCCAAATGTCCATTTGGTTTTCCATCCTTGGATTTCCTTGGACATCGCATCCATCCACATGGCATCACTTCCCTTCCTGAAAAAGTCCAAGGACAATTTGTTATCCCTTCACAGGACCACAAACAAGTAACCTCACTGGTTATGTTGAACGTTTACGTGAGGCAATGCAACAGCTGTCTGCTACGCCCCCACGCCGTCAACCACAGTCTCCACAAATTCCACTAAGTTTACTCACTGCTACACACGTTTTAGTATGAAAGCATACTGTTTGAAAACCACTGGATCTAGCATACAATGGCCCGTTCAAATTTCTTTCCCGTTGATAGAAATTCTACAATATAGACTTACATGGTAAAAGTACTACAGGCAGTACTGATCGTCTTCGGCCTGCCTTTATGGAATGTCCACATCCTTCTCCCTGTACTCCTGTACTTTCTTCCATCCCTACTTCCACTACCCTGCCTTTGATAACTTCTCACGAGGAGAGTTATCATACTTTACGTTCAGGACCTCGAGTGCATTGGTCTCCAACCCTATGCACATATTCATGACCTTTTGTCATTTATGCATTTATCAATTAACTTTGCTAATTATATTGTATCCCTGTACATACCGTTCGCTCCACCCGTTGCTCTCTAGGGTGAGGCATCTGTAGTGTCATTATTCAAATTGATGCAAGTAATATCTACTTGCGACATAACACTTATTTGTCAATAAATGAGTTTTCCCAATGTTCGTTTCAAAACGTCGTGTTGTTCTGCCTTGGATTTCTCCTGTGTCGTGGTTCTCCAATAAAGGATTGGCGAGTTTTATTTAATCATACTTAAATCACTAAAAGTTAATGTGGTCATTCCTTTTATTAGCATCCAGGACATGTGCCTCTATAGAATGAGATTGTATGTTGTTCCTTGTGATTTTTATGACATACATATTTTGTATACATACTGTATTTTGTTATTAGTAACAGATGTCCAGATACGTAGTTCTCTTCTTGTAATCCCGTCTGTACATCTTACCACCTGAAGCAAAGAATTTGACGGGATCAGAGGACGACCATACCTTTTACAAGAAAACAGTGAAAATGGCTGTGGATAATTTTGGTCTATTCTATTGGCAGTAGGCTCATACAGTGCTTCCGCACGTTCCGAACAATGCATGGATTTTACAATTTGCAAACCAATATAAACTAATAAACCACAAATCTATATGCTCGTGGGATGTGGTAGTGACGTGAAGTAGCAAATTCTTATATTTCACTGGAATAGCGTGAGCCTAAAGACTACTTTAGTTTATTTATTAATTTTTTTTCTCACGTGCCCAAAGTTCTTTATAAATGAGTCAGTTGTATCAGATGTCATTTTGAATTACTATAATTGTTTTACTAGTCCCTTTGTTTTGTTATATTTTCTATTGTTGCTTCTTTTCAAATTAGAAATTACTCCATTTTTCTTATGTACGAATCTCTAAAATTTCGTTCTTTATTTTTTGGAAATGTACAGTATGAGTGTTCTAACTTTCTCCGTTTGTAATGTGCCTCAAGTGTTTGATTTTCAGTGACATCTGGTGGTGTTATGCAAAACATGTTTGGGAGGTGCTGGGCGTTTACATGCTAATTTTTGCATATGCAAGGAAAACTGGATGGAACAGTAGCTCCCTAGAGATATTTCTTGTGCAAACTTTGGAAATAGGGCAGATTTGGTTGGCAAGTAAAGTCAGTAGGAAGGAATTGCTTTCCACAAAGCCATGATTTCTTTGTTGGCTTCCAGTCTTTCCTTCACACAGCAATATTGCATTTGAAAAGAAGAGCTTTATAAGCAATGTGGCAATCTGTTGAGAAATGGATAGAGTAACAATTCATATATGCACTGTTGGGGTGGATTGATACTGCATACTGTTGAGGTTCATGAAATGAATATTCCGTGAGTAAACCTACTTCATCTTTGTTTAATTCATTCATGAATTAACAAATGTACAATATATATTTTTCCTTAAACATTCATCTAAACCTAAGCCCTAAGTGAAAACACCGGCATGAACAATTTCATAACGGAAGCATCAAAACAAATTGTGACATAGAAATTTTATCAAAAGACATGTCATGCTGTGCCTCATGGTAGGCTTAAGTAAACAATTGACAATGTCAAAAAATGCGCCAAATTCCAAAGTACATTAAAATGACACTGTGTGATTTACATTAACACATATCACTTATCAACACAATGAGACAAATGAGACAAAACTTTGCTAACAGGCAAAACTTTTAGTTTAAAAATCTTCTCAGTTAAATCTTAATCATCAAAGAAAGTTATAGAGACCAAGTTCACTATATTTTAATATCTCATATTTCATATATGCCTTACAGCAAAGTACAGCGATCTAAGCTGAATTCTATGTAAGAGTCACAATTAAGAGCCATACAACATTGTCTGCAATTTGTGTAAAGTTTTACCACCTTTGGTGTCTACATTACAAATATCGGAGAAAGTACATTTATCATGGGATGTAATTACTATGATCAACAGATCACAGCAACTGCTTGATAGGGGTTGGCTTACCCCAATCTATGAAAAAGGTTCTATTTCCAGGGCAGGATCTACTTATGAAGGACAGTTTTTGTCACTTGCATGAATATGTACAAAGTTGGAGTACAATATTTACATGGAGCCTATCAAGCATCATTTTGCTTTGCCTCAGTACGCTTAGACGTTTTTAAATTTGAGCCTCAAAGTATACTCAAGATATAACTAGTTACATAAGGGCAAAATGTTACTTCTAAGGTTATTCTTTTATCCAATAACCCATGTGTAGAGCCTAAATGCTATTTTGTGCGTGGAAGCGTAGACTTTGACACCTTCCTTGCAGATTTTCTTGCCATTTGCCATGTTAACACAGGCCTTAGCAAAGTAAAGGCTCAAAACATGCTTAGGTTATTCTTAGATGTTTGCGAAGTTTCAGCCTCAACATGTTTATTGGCCTTACACTTGGTGTAGAAGCTACGTACTGTAACTTTGAGGACTCATAGCCCATGAACACTTTTTACATGAATGCTAGATTTTTTTGATGAACTAAGGATAAATTACACATATGCCTTGTACATTATTGCCGTTGCCTATAATGCAGCTGATGCTGAGTGTTATTCGGTAATTTGATATTCAGAATAATTTGAAATTATATTAGTCTGTTGCGTTATCCTCACCCCCTTCACCATAAAATGCTGGCTTTTGCAAAATACAAGGCTTGGAAAGAGCACATAACTTATGTTATGAAGCCACTAGATGGCAATTGGGCGGATTTGATGTTAAAAAATCAATTAGTGAGTAGATGAGCAGGGTTTTTTGGTATTTGAGAGCTGATATCAATGGAACTAAAAGCACGCAATTTTCGTACCCTGAAGTACCAAATCTACGTTCTCTAGAGGGCATTGAAAAAGTTGACTGAAAAACAAGGCATTGTTTCCGTGGGGGAAATGTGCACTATTCCAGTCTCTTATTGTGGTTAATTTTTTCAGAATGTATCTTAGAAATAGCTCACAATTTATGATTTTAAAATGTCCTTACCGATCGACTTTAGTTTTGATAAAATGTTCGCTTACATCAATCATCATATGCAGAAAGAAAAAAACGAATATTTGTTTGAAACTCCAATATCAATTATACTTGTCTATGCTCCGTACAGATATCATGTTAAGTTAAACATTGTTTTTTTGATTTCATGATCCCCAAGGCAAATTCGTGACCTTTTGATAGAGATAGTAAAGACTCTAGAAGCTTAGAAACAGCTGAAACTACATCTTTTGACAAATGCGAAAGTGTGATGCAATTTGAGGTATAATGACTATAAGAGATCAATTATTTATGAATAGGAAAGGTAACTTACCGCAAAAACTCGAATTGTCCTTTATCTAGGGTAAGTACATCGGGTTCCAAATGCTAGATTCGAATGCTAGTTTCTTGTATAAATGTTTCTTCTAGTTATCAGGATGCAGCTAAAGTTATCAGTTATCTCTGCTTTCAATTCATAAAACCTGCTCTTTTCACCTCGTTGTCAAGCAAGAAAATTGCCCTACACACCACTTCCTGACTGACTTTCAAATTAATAAAAAACATTATCATATGGCAACTCAGCAGACGCATTTTGTTTCACAGTTTACAAAACCGAATTCCGCCCGTTTATTAAAACCGAGAGTGATGGCTTGAGATGTCCTGAGAGTTGGCGCCATAGCTCTGTTATCTTTGTTGTGTTTCTTGTACTAGAGCTGGAAGCCATATTTCTTGAAGACTGCAAGATATGCTGTTGAAGTGATTGCTGTACTGTAGGAAGTGAATGGTTTCTTTACTTTTTGTTGTTGTTGTGTTGGTCTCCCTGTCTATAATTTTCTTGTTATCCCAGTCAAAAGTATGGGTATGCGTCCAACAGTGGTCAGCTATTTCATACTGTTCGGTGTCACTATTCTAAACAGCTCTCTTGTGCTCTTTTTCTCTTTGCCTCAAGGAACGCTTTGACTCACCAATGTAGGTGGCACGACAGTCCTTACAATCTTGTCTGTAAACAATGTTGTTGCTTTCTTCTAGAGGGACTGGATCCTTTGGTTTTGACAACATCTTCCTTAGAGTGGATGTTGTGAAGAAGGAGCATTGGATGTTGTATGAGAATCCTTCTTAGCTGTTCACTTGTGTTCTTCACATAGCAAAGGCATATCCGCTTCAGAGGTTCTGCTTTTGGTTCAGCAGCATGATTGGCCCTGGATGCTTTATGTAAAGCTACATGGACATCTTTTGCATGCTATCCGTTTGACATGAAAACCTTCTACATGTGTCTTTCTTCTTTTCTAAGGTCATCTAAATTGAATATAACGCTTCTTGCTCTTCCAAAAAGGTTTTTGTTGACACTGTTTCGGGCTGACACTGGATGATGTGATTCATTGTTCAGATACTGATCAGTATGAGTTGGCTTTCCGTTGACGGTGACAGAAATGCTGCAATCTGGTTGCCTTTTAACTTGCACATCTGTCTCCATAGTGAACTTGATATTTGGATGTAGGTTGTTGATGTGTTCAAAGAACCCATGTAGATGATCTTTCTTGATGATTGCAAAAACATCATCCACATATCTTTCCAACACAGATGGTCCTTGATCAGCAGTTGACAGTGCAGTGGTTTCAAAGGCCTGCATGAATATTTCAGTAATCACAGAGGATGTAGGAATGCCCATTGGTACACCATTTGTTTGAGTGTATATGTCATTGTTGAACAGGAAACATGTGTTGGTAAGATGTACTTTCAATATGTCCTGGATATCTGAGAGCTTCAGTGCAGTTCTTGGTCGGAAAGAATCATCGTGACTAAGTAGGTCTTCACAATGTTTACAGCATCTTTGACTGGTATGCTTTTGTAGGCGGATGTGACATCAAAGAAGACCATGATTTCATCTGTTTGGACATGTTGTTGTTTGTACAAAGTCTGCAGAGTCGACTGTGTTACTGCAATGATGCGACTTCATGTTTGTGTATGGACTATATAAGACGTTTCACTACAGTAAAAGAATAAATTGAAGAATGATGCATGCATATAAGATACAGACGTAGGTAAATTCTATGAATAATGTCTTAAAGATCAAGATCAAAGAAGGAAAAGGATAAAGATTAATATTACCTTAAACTCTCTCAACAAAAGTGATCTTACGGTATGCCGCATTTCATTCTTACTTTTCCCCATATTCACACTTGGAGCTTCACACCCTTTGGGCATTTCTCTTAATATTTTGATACTCTGTTCAAATTCCCATGGCAAACCAATTAGAGTTTGCTCAGCAAGTTCCTTGCTGCATATTTAGGTAAGTTGCAAGACCAACGCTGTATAGTCTCCCACGCAGAAACTTTGGAGGAAAGTCAATGTGATTTGCGTTTCCAACGAAAATCTGGCTGAATCTCTAGGTTCTGTTCCAATACTTTATTGCTAAAAATCTTGTGGGCTGGAAGTTAAGAAGACAGCCTTTATAAAATATTTAGTAAAATTACGGCCAATCAAACATTTTTGAGGAAAAATACACATGATTAGCTTAAGCTCTTAAAGACAATGAAGAAGCCGCATACGGAATGGTAAAAGAAATGCATTTTAAAATACATTTTGTAAGCTCTATGGTCATAAAATATGTTTCATGAGTATTGGATAATGCGTGCTACATGATGACGTTAAAAACTGCGGACAAATGAAACTCGTACTTTTATCGTAACTCCTATCTTGCCTTTCTAATTTATCACCACTGCTTTCTCTGTGTTGATATCAAGATATTTAAATAATGGTAAAGCGTACTTTGAATGACGATAACGATAGTCGATAAGCCTAATCCAAATGAATAGCTGTAGAATTTTTCGAGCCTCTATTACGTATATACTATTTGATACAACATTAGGTATGACTTGCCAATTCTCCGACGTAGGCTATGACGACGATCAAAACAAATTGACAGAATACCTGATAGCTAAGCTTTGATTGGCTTCATGGTTATGGTTATTTTTAGGCAAGATAAATTCACCCAAGTCAGGAGGTCAAATGTTGAAGTTAATAATGACCCATACAGTTGCCATTCAAAGACACCTTGGTCTAAATTTGCAATATCTCCCACCTTAAAAAATAGATAGAGCTGTTATTCCCATATCTTCAAAATTATGCATGGTCCATTTTGATGTTGGGATAAGGCAAAAACAAACACTTGTTTTAAATTTATTTGCTCAAACTTATTACAATTCTATTGGTGCAACAAAGAAAACGAATCACGTTGTCGACACGTTGCCAAAAATTGGAGGCGTCGGCCAAAGATTGGTAACCGATAATTCAGACTTAAATTGGTTGAAGATGAAAAATGTCCAAAAGGTACCTATAATAACGACATCTTCCTGCACAGCCATGAAGTCAGTTTATCCAAACAAGTTAAAAATGGACATATCTGTGAAAGCTGTTGGATGTATTGGCTCTTGCAGCAATTGATGATAATAAACGAAATTTTGAAGCATTTCTCGTGTTACGTTTTACTTCTGTTTCTAAAAGTTAAACTTCTTACGGATTAGCTATTTGGTTCTGTTCTCATATTTTTATGGTATTTGATTTATAGACAAATGCCTTTGTAATGTGTCTTGGATTACAAAAAGAACAAGGAAAATTACAATCTTGCAGTTATTTGATTAGCTTAACAACATTTTGATAGCTTTAGCGGTAGGGCAAAGTAATAGGGCTTATAAAGTCAAATTCGTGTGAGATTAATAGAAATGATTTGTTATTTTACTGCCAATTTAAAGAAATATATACGTATTACATACAATTCAATAGATGGAAAAACACATCAAAACCGGAGCTTTGATGTGTTTTTCCATCTATTGAATTGTATTACGCTCTGCATATTTATGTATTGATCACTGTTTTTTGAGGAATTATCAAGACACGGACTTTACACATATTACATATATATATAAGTAACTGATGAAGACTAATGTCGAAACGTTTTAATTGAAGAGTGTATTTTTTGAGTAAATATAAATCTTTATACA
>JANTCA010086771.1:0-14054 GCA_024741275.1 Chironex yamaguchii | reverse complement strand
ATACTACAGTATATGGAAAGTCTACAAAATGATACAGTGCAAGCAAAGACTACAGAAATATTGCATTACAGGCAAAGTCTATAAAAATACTGCAGTACAAGCAAAGACTACAAAAATACTGGAGTACAAGCAAAGACCAGAAAAATACTGCAGTGCAAGGAAAGACTAAAAGAATACAGCAGTACGAGCAAGGACTACGAAAATACTGCAGTAAAAGCAAAGACTACAGAAATACTGCAGTACAAGCTATATCTACAAAAATTCTACACTACAAACAAAGTGTACAAAAATACTACAGTATAAGCAAAGTCTACAAAATGCTACAGTGCAAGCAAACACTACAAAAATACTACAATAGAAGCAAAGACTACAAAAATACTGCAGTACAAGGAAAGACTACAAAAATACTGCAGTACAGGGAAAGACTACGAAAATACTGTAGTACAAGCAAGGAATGTAAGAAAGACACGGTCATGCATATACAATTTCTCCAATTACTTAAAATTATGCTATCTGTGAAAACTATAGACACAACACAGCCTGGGATTTAGGATTAAGAGATCCACATTGGAACACGTTTTGGTATTATACTAGCATTCTTAAGATGAGATTTAATATATGAATAGCATATAAATTGAAAGCAAAGAATATTGTTTAGAAGACAAGAGGCCAATATAAATGAATTGGAATAGCCGGTGACTGCCCCCGACATAATTAAAAAAGGAAGCAGCTAGCAATTTTTGGATTCCGTAAGATAATAAAGCGAGCTTGCATGTTCTGTAAATCATTGAATTATCCCCCTGGGGGCTTTTCTTTTGATATATTTGGATAGAGGTTTATACAAGACAGGCTTATAAAGTTATCTGAAACATGCCACCTAAAATTTTTTCCAAATTTCTTTCTCTTCATAATATAAAAAAGAACAATTGAGTATAAAGTTGGTCTATAGTCTCTACGATTGATTTGGTAAAATAATTCTAAATGGCAAAAGGAGTACAAGTACTTTTTTATATGAAAGTGGAATTTACAGTTCCAATACGAGAACATCATTTAAAGGGAAACGTAGTGTTCTGCGATAAGGACGATCGGGAAGAGACCAAGAAATATGACCCTAATGCAATTGGCGTTTTTCAGTCAGCATGCCATGAAAAAAGCGAGTAATTAGATGGCCACATTCCGGTTGAAATTTCTAAGTTGATAAACTATTTTCTCTATACTATAATTATGAACACCATGATACACGTCGCTACTGAGAAACGAAAACGAGAAAATTGGTTTAGCTGTGCCAGTGAGGTATATTGCATACACAGTGACCAAACGCATGCTCAGATATTAGTGACAAAACTGCTAGAAAAACAAAATCGTCTCAAACTCGCTGTACATAACTAAGTCACTATAAATAGACTTTATATTTTAATCAGTAATTCCTTTATGAGTATTTAATTTATCTTCGCCAAATGCATGAAAGTTTGGGGGGTAACTTGATAAAACGCCAATGGGAACCAAAACTGTTTTTATCAGAGGAGAGATGTTCAGTGATGTGCTGGCCAGAAGTGGGGGAGCACTTGCTCCCCTAAGGGAAAACCTTTTTAAGGGGAGGCAAAGCTACAAGTTGATTTTGTAATACTTTGAGGGAGCACTAAAAAGCTAAAAAGACAGTTGATACCTAATCTATCATTTATCAATGGTATACCACTCAAGAGCGGACGTCTACTGCAGGGAGCGACAATAGACTCCGTTGTCCAGAGTATATATATACGGCCTTGTCAGGAAAAATTTCAAGCACGAAGGAATTACATGAAAGCCCATCACTAGAAAGTTCCATCGATCAATGGATGGGGAAACAGCAACTGACGAGCCGGCTAAACACCGAAAAGTGAATTTACAAGAAATACTTTCTGTGCTGTATTAGAACAAGTTCCTTTTTCAATGAGAAATCGATTTCATAAAAATATAATATTACTTTCTATGTGCAACTTGTTTTCTCCAACTAATTTCAAATGTCTCATTGAAAATAATTAGACCACAGATGATCTCAACGTTAACTGCTTCCCTTTTGCAAAAAACATCGATGTTATAGGATGTGCAACAAAATTGATTAACTTTGAATGTATTTTTGAAACGTTTTTATGGTACCAAGATAGTGACAATATAATGATGAGATTGAAATCATTAAACTGGATATTGAAGGTGGAAATGATGAAAGAGATGATGACAGAGGCGACGGAGGTAACATTATGGTTGATCCATCTGGCAATGGTCAAAACCGATGTTCTTTTTCTGATGAATTGGAACTATTGTCAGACGCAAAAGTTCATTTGATCGATGCTTTATTCAGAGCTGACTAAAGTGAACAACATTCTTATTGCTATTCCTGTCAGTTGAGCCACTGTTGATCACTCATTTTCATGACTAGAAAGAATCAAATCCCAGTTGAGATCAATCAACGACATACGAACATCTGTAAGGACTCTTGTAAATGTCACTTAAATGTGAGAGATGCATGTCTTTGGACAAAAAAAATGCTCATTGATAATTTTGCTAAAACGTCGTCAATGCTTCCTAAGGCCCTGCTGGGTAACAATCCTTTATGACTGTAATACTAATGCTGAGAATTTCTAGAATGATAAACAAAAGAACCCGAATCAATGAATTAATAAATGAGGCTTTTTTAAAGTCTTTAGCTTTTTCCTTGATTTGGGGCAAAATGTCTGTCTCTGTTCTTATAAAATTGTTGGTATGAAATCAATGCAACTGGCTCTTCATTAAGGAGAGGTAGTTTACTCTCACTATTATCCATCTTATCACACATTTATATAGAAAAGAAAATTTTACATAAAAAAACCCCGTTTGCTTGACAATGGAGTGCGTCTAACTGAGAACACATAGTTAGAGACGATATCCAAGAGAGACAATCGTAAATATTCGCTTAAGAAAATAGAGTTAACTACTATTTTCTTTTCAATACCCTCACTCCTAGTACATGTCCTATTTCAGGACCTAAAACGTTTGCAATGCAAAGCAATTTTGCGTTGATAAATCTAGTTGTGCTCTTCTGGTATTTGTAGAATACGATTCACTATTTCCAAGGAAGACTTTCCTAACAAAAAGCTGCGGTCTTTTTTATTTCAAGCACTCAGTTTGTCTGCTTAAATTTGCTACTTCTTGATAACATTCAAATAGTATTTGTATTTATCTGATGATGCTTTATATTGTGTAAACTTGTGAAGTCTTGATGATTATGAGAAGGCCAGTTTGTTTTGGTCTTATTTCCAAATTTGACCAAAATCCGTGTTTTATACAAGTGATTGATCTCTCATTAGGGGGCTCTGATCCCAGTAAATAGTTCCTTGTCAGGCGAGGGGTGTTAGCTGTAAAAATGAGGTTTGAGCGTATCATAAGGGGCGCCACTCAACTCAGTTATGGAAGTGTCCCCGTAGATGATTACCTCCCAGCATGACAGTGGCGATATTAGACAAGATAATATTACACCACAGCTCTCAGACATGCTAAGGAACTGTATAAAATTTCTCTTCTCTAAACACTGACAAAGTGTTCATGTTATTACTATTTCAATTTGCATTTTTTTCTGTTTGAAACGATAAAAGCTTAGGGTTTTAGCACACAACTTATCCAAAAGGTGCACAAATTCCCACGTGTTAAATTAAATGTGGCTTAAATTAAATAAGTAAGTTGTTGTTCACTGTTGATAGTTTGACTAAATACTTCAATGAGGCATCCATGACGCGACCTCTGTTCCTTTTCTTCATTTTTAGGTACGATTGTGTTCCTCAACAATATTCTTATTGCAGATCATTAAGGCGCATGATCTTTTTAGTATGTAACACTATTTTTAAAAAAACCAAAACATACCTAGAACTTACCTTGATAGGCGTTAAAATATCCATATAATTCAAACTTAGCCAACCCATCAAAACGTGACGTTGCTTCAGGATAAAATCGTATTTTTGGAGTGAATATCGGCTCGGCAAAAATGTATGTTAGCACTGATGATGATCCGTTAGAAGTCTCTCGTATCACCTTCTAAAGGAAACAACATTAAAACTCAATAACAGAAAGTGCTCGTCGGTGTAGTGTTAAGGAGTCGTCTGAATTATGTGGAATTCCAGTAGTATGATGGAGAAAAATACCAGGTAATCATTAAAAGATGATATTCATATAACATTACTCGTGAAAGTGATATCAGGGGTTATATACAAGTGGCCAAGGGACCCACTATCCTATAGGTCACTCCCAAAAGTAGAGCAAGAGATAAAAATTAGCATTGACTGGAGACCCTTTATCCCCCTTAATCGTAAATACACGGAAATATAATTAACACAAGAGATATTGAAAATTGCAAATGAAAATGACCCATGAGGGAACCAAGCAAGTTAATTTTCAAGTTTCCATAAAAGAGTATCGTTTAGCAAACAATGTCAACTGTGTTATGTAGTGGATAAATTAAATTATGAGCAGTACCATCGAGAAGAGGGAGTAGCCGGGTTATATTCCTGGGGCCTGGTTCTGAACAAAGTTTCGCGAATACTAGACAACTTCAATCAAGACACTTGTTGAACGCTCACTCATGAAATGCTTTAAGGATTAGTGTATTCGGCAAGTTTATTTTATTGTTTGGAGTTGGATTTTAATGTTTTATTAGCATTGTTTCTTTTTAAGTCTTATTTTAGATTTATATTGTAATTGATAATGATTATGTTTATGTGATGTAATTTCATCATTTGCAAAAATTTAAGCTTAACTTTCTCTCGCACTTAAAATTTTTAAACACACATGGGCCCGTCTTGTTTGTAGCTCCAGGTCCCTAGCTGGCTCACGACGAGGGCCTGCTTATGAAACTATGGTACTAGCCAGATAAACAGGTGTCATGCGAATTGTTGCTACGGTTTCATAGCCGATATCATACCTTTATATCTACTCAAATCAAAAGGTCAAGCGAACATATGTCGATAGGACATAAATACTCTGAAAAGATTGCCCCTACCTGACACCACACCTGTGAAGTTATTCAAGAGTTGGTACGGAAATTAATTCCTCTATTCATGGCCCATTGGTACTTGGTGTAAAATAACATTGTTGATAAAGGGAGAGACAACAAAGTAGACTCGCCAAGGTTCAAAATAAAGTTTGCTTAGACACACTTTACAATATCGTAGGGTTGCAACAGAATGTTCGTATGGGCTCAGGTTAAAGGAAGTGTAATGTTTGTGATATTTTGATGTTGTTCTGACACCCTTTTGAGATACTGCTCTAGGAAATATTACAAAAAGCAAGCGCTTGTTAGATTTGAAAGGTACATAGAAATCAATCGACTTAGCAGATTTTACAACCCAATCTTGGGCTGGGGATGTACCTCTCCCACATGTCTACAGTCATGAATGCTAAACTTGCGAGCAAATAATTTTGATCTCCAAACAGGCCGCAGACGAAATGCTTGTGTTATATATTTGCCTCATAGTAGCTCCATGGCACTGCATCATTGTGATGTTGAGAAATAACCCTTTAAATGAATACAGTACACATTACGTTCGAAACATATAATTTATATAAAATTATATAAGCTCTGAAAGGTAAGAAGAGCGAATAAAAATTTACACGGTACCATCAAGAAGGGGGAGGCAGCCGGGATAAATTCCTGGGACACTGGTCGCAAACAAGGCCCTAGAAACGTTTTGCTTTTTCTAGACAATTTAATCAAGATACTTGTCGACCGCTCATGCATGAATCCTTTAACTACTTATTTGTTCGCCAAGTTCATTCTATTGTTTAGCTTTGATTCTATTGATTTTAAGGACATTATTAACCGGTTTGCAAATATGAAAGCTCGCAAATTATCTTTTTTAAATCTTATTTTAGCTTTATTATTGACTATGCTTGAGCTCATAGAACATTATTTAAGTAGTTGCTAAAATTTGAGCTTGATTTTGTCCATCTCTTAAAATTCTGAAAACCACAGAGGCGAGTGCTGTTTATAGACTCAGGGCCTAAGCTGGGTCTCAATAGGCCTGGATTTACTGTCCGTGATCGTTATTGGTGTTTGAAATGTTAATAAACAGTTTGCTTTGTTAGTAGAAGCGGAGGCAAGATTTGCAGGGTTGTGTCCCCTAAATACAACTCGTAAGTTCTTAAACTGTGATAAAAACAACATCGTTTGTAACAGGACATGTTCCATGTTAGTCGGATTTGATTTATTTGACTGTGATAAGGTACTCTACCTGCCATATGGTCCCAGATAACCATTTCTTTAAAACACATTTGCTAGATAAAATTTTATTATTGACCATTCATAGATTATCAGGCACTCAAAGTCGGCACGTGGTTCTTCCCGGCTCGTCCAAAAAAGCACGATTTTAGCATACATTTTTAAATCTACAAGTAGCTTGCAATCGATTAGTACATAGTTATAATACTGAGCATATTTTGCAATCTATTGTGTAAACAATTTAATACTACGTTTACTTTGCAATTGATTTAGTGCACATAACATATTTTACGCATATTTTACAATTGATTTTGTACACATTCTTATTCTACGCAAAATTTGTAATAGATTTTCTGCACAGTTTAATTTTACGCATAATGTGCAATCAATTTTGTACACATCTAAATTTTACGCATAATTTGCAGTTGATTTAAATTCTAAGCTTAATTTTCCATCCCATTTAGTACACATTTTAATTCTACCCATAATTTGCCATCCCATTAAGTATACATTTTATTTCTACCCATAATTTGCCATCCCATTAAGTATACATTTTATTTCTATGCATAATTTGCAGTTGATTTAGTACATATTGTCTGATTTCCAACAACTATTTTGAAAATAGTGTTTGTAAGTACTTAATACTCTAATCCTGCTGGTTACTTACCCAGTCAGTTCCTTCTCCGACTGGATACCATTTAAACAAGGTGTTATTACTGGGTACTGCCAATCCAATGGTTTTTGTTTCTGACTGTGTGCTGACAGCCAAGATTTTTCTTTCCATTATCAAGTCGAGCTGCAACCATAATGTAAGCAAGGATGAGACAAAGTACTCCGCGTAAACAGGAAGTGCTGATAGAACGTTGAAGCCCCAGCCAGTGTGCTTACTTCGCAGTCTCCCATGAATTATACTATTGGGAGAAGTCCGCGAATCAGTTATCTGGGCACTGGAAATCAATCCACTCATCATACCAAGTGGCATGGAAACTAGTTAAGGTAAAATTGATATTCAATTCATTTATTGGCTGTATTCAAACAATTGAATTCAGTGTCGTTAGCTTATGATTAACAACAATTAAAAGCCGTATCTTTTTCGATTTATCACCAAATATTTATGCGCAATGCCTAAATTACGAGTAGAAAATTTACAGATGGATTGCCTGCCTTCTGTTAAATGATCGTTCTCCTTTAAGTTTGTGGTTTTTGTTGAATATATGTACTTATCCTGTGCTTAAATATATCATTTTATCAAATGATTTAGCTGCAGCTGAAGTGTAATCTTGCATCATGGCTTACGATTGCCAAAATACTATATATGTAATACAATGGTTACATTGACGAGCATTAGACACCTCAGCTTGAAAATGTGTATATTTCTCTTATGCATTCCTTTCTTTCAAAAAAGTTCAACGAGTTATATAAATATGAGTGAACTGTGACCGATTGTTTTCACCAGACACAAGCAATTTTAAATGTTAGCATTTCCTCAGATAGTGTAGTTAATGAATTCTAAAATTCGCTAGAATGAAACTAAGCGACAAGAGCAAAGGCAGGTCAAATAAGCATGTGGGAGCTGCAGTGGACATCATCATTGTCAGCCTGTCTTGCCAATGCTTGCAGATGCTTTAATAGCTTTGTTAAGTATTATGTCTTCCTCTGTTAATGGTGTCGGGAATTAAGGAAAGTTGATGAATCCCATAGGTTTTTAAGAAACGTAAGCTAAGCATTTTATAACTGATTAAGAACTTTTAGACTATCTATGATTCAGACAAAAAATCCTTAGTCAGCTGATGATAAACAAAGTAAATAAGCGGATAATGAACTTAGTAAAATCAGATGATACGGAGTCACTATAAAGTGGCAGCCAATGTGGTCAAGAACATATTAAAATGTAGAGGAACATTCTAATATGCTTGCTATTTGGTGCAATTGTAGCTGATTTATGTTTTACTCCCGTCATATTTCACCTAGTTACTTCATCCTTTAGTTTCAGCTTATAAAATAAATTTCCCCTCCAAACATGTTTAAGTCCCAAGCCTCTATCTCTCTCTATATATGTAATTATCCCATTCCTTCCCTCTGCATAAATGTACTCATCCCATCTTGCCCTCCGTATATATGTACCGGTCCGATCCTTGCCCTCCCCATATATTTACTCATCAAATCATTGCCCTCGCCACACATGTAGTTGCAATCCTTGCCCTTATTACATACCTACTTATCCTATCCTTTCCCTCGACATCCCTTTCCCCTCATGTATGTATTTATGAAATAATGCCCGCCCTAGATGCCTATTCATCTGATACTTTCCTTGCCGTATATATTCTTATCCTATCCTTACCCTCCCCATATATACATATCCGATCCTTAACCTCTCGATATATGTACTTATCCGATCATTGCCTTCCCACTTTATTCTTTGATATTACCCTCGCACGTTACATTTTGCATTTGCAGATGTATACTTTCCTCCATCATTGTTTGCAACATTTTATATTCTAGTAAGTATGATTTCAACTCTCTAACTAGGTGCCCTCTGAAAGCGCAAACGTCCACAACGCCAAGTTGGTGGCTTAGAATATCTACATTCCGAATTTCTTGCTAATCTAATATAAATCATGATAAATAATTTTCTACATCAGGACTTCCTCAATAGCATGGTTTTTATGAAATATTGACATGAGGACGGCGGTAAAACTTTGGTTCAAGGATAAAATGCTAATCCAAGTCTACTCCAAAGGTAAAATCTTTTCTTTTCCAGTCGAATTGTGGAATTTCATCGGTCTATTTATAACTTTTGTAAATATGTTACTAGCAATAAACAAGCAAGAGAAAAAAATAAGTGAGTACCGACAAAAATATAAATTCTATCACCGTGGAAATTACAATATGTTAGCGGTAGATTGGTAACAATAGCAAAACATTCGTGACGGATTGACTTAGAAATAAACAAATTTAGTACAAAACTTGTAATGTTATCATCCTTTGCAGGAAGAAAATGATCCAGATAAGAAGGCGGAACCAAAGACCTCATCATGCGAAAATTATCTTAAATCATAACGCCATAGAAATTCTTTATCCTAGTTACAGCAACGGTAACAATTTTTGTCGATTATCATTGCACAGTAAATCCAGTGCAGTGCTTTGTAATGGGAAAGTAACATAAAAACATAATGACGATTTTAAAGTTCAAAATACTGACCATGCCAAGGAGAGCATCCGTAAAATTCCATCTTTGCGTATATGTATCTGTTTGTGTAAACCCTGATCCATCGTGCACGAAACGGATAACGTAGCTCATGGCTCTGGAATGTCCCTTTGATTTGAAATTGCTGTCAATAAGAAAAGGATCATTTTTAGACCAATACGCGCACCTTGGCATGCAAAGTAAGACGCTTAAAATAGTCACACAACCGAGGTTGTGCAATCAAAATGTTTGCAAATAAAAAACACTGACACACTGATCTTAGAATGCACATTTCATTTGTGAGTGAAATTATTCAATGTGAACAACGGAAAAACCTCGTGTCAGAAAAGTTACCACAGGGATTGCTGGCTTGTGGCAGCCAAGCGTTCATAGCGTTGCTTATTTACAAGGTCTTATTTATTGAAATCGTATTCAAAATAATGAAAGCCCTAATTGACAGCGATAGACAACCAGTGTCTTAGTTCCAGCTTTCGATAAAGCCTCATTTTTAGCTTTCTTTAGGACTCCAGACATACATTGTGTTTAGAGGATAAGAGACCACTTAATAATTACATTGTAGGAGCACCTAAACTGAAATCTCAATTGAAAGAGGAAACAGAAATCCTTTCACGGATTACAAAAACCCTATAATAAAAAAGTATCTGATGAACAAAAACAAATCAGTATTCGCACATGGAATATTTGTTAAGGCCACATATTGATGGAAATTAAACCTTACCAGAGAAACTTGAAAACAAAAATACTCACGTGAAATCTACTTGATCCATTCCTGTAAGCAATATAAGGTCCGGCGTTGCTGACTCGATACCCAATCCAAAACGTTTCAGTACTATCATGGTATTTTAAAAAATCCACTCCTTTTACGAGGCTTATTTCCTTTAGCCTCACCTCAAACCAGAAATCAATCCACTGGTTGAAAGGTTTATGATGATCATTATATTCACGACCTTTATCGCATGAATGACACCAACAGTCATTAGTTGTCTGGAAAAACATTCCAAGGCAATGTTGCCATTGGAATCTATCACAGTCACAATTTGGAGCTTTGATATCTGACACACGAATCTGGCCGTCGGTCATTCCAAGTGGGTAATGACACTCTACAGCATACAAGGCAAAAATATAAGGAGTGATTAAACCATCTACCTACCATTCTACTTCGTATTGAGAATATGCCTGTGTTGCATAGCAAATAAAGTTTTCACTACGATAAATATAAAAACATATATATTTTTATGGTACAGCAGCTTGGATCAAAAGATTTCAAGTTTGAGTACCCTTGCTCTCCCTTGGCGAAGCAAAGATTATCACCATCCACTCTTGAAAAATCAGCATATGAGAGCACTTGTCCCTGCTGCGATGATATATATATATCAAGAGTGGAGCATAACCACAATAGCTGCACTACGTGGGAGCCGACCGGGCTCGAACTTGCAACCCTCAGACTCAAAAGCCAACACTCAAACCTCCGTGCCATCGCGGCTCAATGGTTTAGTGAAGGACATTCAAAGTCCTTTGTATTACGAGACGAAACCCGGCGGTGGGTAAGGGGAAATTCATTAATTTTTTCGGTGTTTCGGCTTAAGCCTTCACCAAATCTATAATACATATATTTATGCGTGTGTGTACTCAAAGAATGCACTCTTCACTTAAAACGTTCCGATATTAGTCTTCATCAGTTAATTTTCTCTGCAATTTTCATACACTGCTTATATGTAAGATACAACAGTAGAAATACATTACAAAGGAAAGTAATTAAGGAACTAGTGGACATTACAAAGATACTTACATTCCATTAATAATTACAAACAAAATTTTATTATACACAGCAGTAAAACATACAACAATACATAGTAATACAATATGTTCTCTAAGGAGATAATGATAAGAAATAGGAATAAAAAAGGAGTTTGATACAATTAGATAAGTAGGTAAAAAGTGTACCAAAGGAAAAGGAAAGTAGTGAAAGAATAGAGTTTAAGAAAGATAAACAGATTCTATACTGTACAAAGTGTTTACTAAGCTGTCTCTCTAGAACTTAGACCCTCTGGCATAGGAAAACTCAGCTTATAAATCTGTCTACTACTGCTAATTTGTCTATGATCTTAATTTTGATATCCTTTAAGGGTCCTTCATGTCCTGACTGCTTAAAATGTCTAGGGAAATCTACCTGTGGTACATCTAGCCCCTTTTCAAACTTTCTCCAGCTTGCTTTATAGTTATTAAAACGCTGCCTAAACTGAGTAATTTTCCTACCTATGTACTGTTTATTACACTTGTTACACTCTAATAGATTTACAACCCCTGCTAAATTGCAATCAAAATCAAAATTAATTTTGTACTGTCTATCTGTATGTGTCCCTCTAATACTATCCCCTTGGACCAGCAAACTACATATCTGACATCTATTTCTCCTACAACTATGACAATCTCTTGAACTACTTTCATTATCTCTCTCATTATCTTTGTGCTGCGGTACCCTTCCACCATCTGGTAGAAGTGCTCTGAATAAAATATCTGACAATGTTTTACTCCTTCTAAAAGACACTAAGGTGTTGAAAAACTGCTCTACATTCTTGTGAACTTTCTAAAATGCAATCGAATTTATCTACTATGTGTCTAACTTTGGTAAATGTTGGATGAAATGTAAGAACAAATGGTGTACATGAACGTTTTCTATGCTTGTTTCTAGTTCTAATTTCTAATATTTCTTGTCTATTACAATGCTCTGACTTACTGACCTGCTCTCTAACCATGTCTACATCATAGCCTCTATGTACCAGCCATTCAATTAGACCCTCTATTCTGTTAAACGCCTCATCACTACTATAGATTCTTCTTAGTCTCAGTGCCTGACTGTACGGTATGCCTTTTTGGACGTGGCATGGGTGGCAGGATGTTTTGCATAGGTATCAATATGTTTCTATAGGTTTGCAATAAAGGTCTGTCCCTAAAATACCCTTTTTTGTAACTAAACTATCTAGAAAGTTAAATTTCTATGCGGAATAATCAAAAGTAAATTTTATTTTGTTGTGGCTGTTGTTAAGAGATCAAGAAACTGAAGTAGCTTGTCCTCACCATGTGTCCAAATAAAAAATATGTCGTTAATGTATCTTATCCACATTGTTGGAGTGTGTGTACTGTTTTGTAGCAAACGTGACCCTACTTGCGCTATAAAGATATTTGCATAAGCTGGTGCAAATCTTGTTCCCATTGCAGTGCCATATTTTTGTCTGTATGCTTGTCCATCGCACTCAAAAACATAGTTCTCAAGAACTAGCCTAGCTAAACTAAGTAATGCCTCTGTACTTATCTCCTTATGCTGTCTACCTTCTAATGCTAATATTATTGCCTCTAAACCTTTCTCATGAGGTATACTGGAGTCAAGACGAACTACACCAGCCACAGACATAATCGTGCCGTCTGGAAGCTTCCTTAAATCTGCAATAATCGATAAAAATGATTTGTGTCTCTAACATATGATGGAACCAGCTGTGCTAATGAACTTAGATGGGAGTCAAGGTATTCTGATATGCGCTCTGTAGCTGACCTACAGTTATATATGACTGGGCAACCCACTACACCAGACAGACCCCTATGCATTTTAGGCATTAGGTAAAACCAACTAAATCTAGGCTGCCTAACTAAAATTGAACCAGAGTTTATCAGTAAAGTTATCTTCAGTTGAAGATACTGCATTAACCTTCTCTATTATATCGTCCACTTTCATTACCTCCTCTTTATATACATATACATTATATATATTATCTCAACAGACAGAGTGCATTTGATATATTTGTCAAGAGTGAAATTACCACAATAGTTTCAATAGCCGACTTAATTATTATTCATTTTTTGGCCCTCTTCTTCGTCATTGCTAGATATATGTATGTTATCTCAGCAGGTACATAAAAGCGTTTTATACACATTACCACATGAGTGGAAAATTACCACAATGGCTGCATTAAAAGGGAAGCGGCCGAGCTCGAACTTGGAATCCACAAACTCAAGTGCCCACACTTAAACCGATGTGCCATCACGACACAGGTTTTTTAAAGTCCTTGGAATCACGAGCCAAAATGCAGAGGAGAGGGAAAAGGAACGCTTCAACCATGAACCAATATTGACAAAATTACAATATTTTGCACATATATCAGTTATTGAATTTGTTAACGAAGTAAGGATATAATCGCTTAAAGTAAACAAATCAATTCACAACACAAAAGACATTGAAATGTTTGTAGTGGACTATTTGTCTGTTCTCTTATCACAAAATAGAGAAACTGGGAAACTTCAATTGTATCAAAACAGCTTTTGGAGGTACATTATCCTCAATATTCACATTTCCAATCACGTTATATTTAGTAACAGACTTGTATTCAAAAGAAATGAATTGTACAATGTATTTGGAAAAGAGCTAAGAAATTTCATAGAAAATTAAAATTACACTATATTACTAACCAATAAGTTGGCTTTCATAATAGTGCCAATCCATTAAATTATTTGACATTTTGATTATATGACGTATGATCTATTTTAGTACAAACTACTAAGAGTAGAAACACATTTATAAACTCTAAACAAATGCTAATGAAGAAGTGCAAACAAAGAAAGTCCGGGGAG
>JANTCA010086760.1:0-14055 GCA_024741275.1 Chironex yamaguchii | reverse complement strand
CTTCCATTATTAATCCCGCTGTCCCTACATTTGCCAGGAGAAAACAGTGTGGAATTATATGTGTAATTATATAAAAAGGTATTTATGTATTCTGAAAGGAATTCAAATATATGGCAATGACGTTTTAAAAAAAATTATTATTACTATCATTAGAAGTTCCCCAAAATAGGCTAACTTTGAAATATATTTAATAAGATTCAATTCACCCATAAACAGCTTAATTGGAGACGTGCTAGGAGAGGAGCAGGGAAAGTACAATAAAGTTGTGGCTATGTTCTTCAGTTATGACGTTCCTTAAAAAACTTCGTTTAATAAGTGTATTTTGTTGTGATGATTTGACTCAACCTCTTCTTTGTTACTTACCGTATGAATAAAAAATACGAAAAACCAAGACTGAAGATGGGAATATTTCTTTAAAAATATAAAAAGAAATGATAAACACAATGTCATCTGTTAATAAATTTATAATTAAATTTTTTGTTACAATCATTCCACTGTGTTAACGCACTGGCTCGGTAGCTGTTGCGTTGATTGTAGACAAATTACAATTAGACCACAGTGTTTAATGACACATTAACAATATATATTACTTTTTATACGCTTTCCAAAGACCAAATATAGTAAAATTATGACCAGTTTAGGGCTTTTGGAAATGCAGAATGCTGAAAAGGTAAAATCTATAATCTGCTGGACACAGGTATTTACCTCGCCTTGCCTCGTTCTTACAATTTTGATTATCCAGTCAGACCATTATATAGGAGTCTATCTTCACTCAAGTCTCATAAAAGCAACAAAACCAATTGGCTTACCGAGTGGAAATGACAAATATCCATTAACAGCTTTAAAAGCAAAGTAGAATTGCAATGCATGTAATTGGCATGGATGTAGTTGGGAAATTGAGCTACGCTAGATACAAAAAAATTCGTAGATCAACAAACAAATTTTCATTTGTTAATGCTAAAACAAAGGTGCCTGGCAAAAGCAACATAACTTTTTGACGAATTTGGTCCATTTTGGCCTAAGAAACCATTTAAACTCAACTCTTTCTGCCTACAGAGCTCTGAATTTTTACTTTAACTCTTTGCTTTTTTCCATTTTCGGCCGAAACATCGAGAAGAAGATGTATACGGAGTGACTACGTGAAGTTCATACGAAAGCTTGTAAACATGATGTATTTGCCATTTCAACCCTGTCATCCATCAAGCATATATAGTTGGGTGTCTGCCAGTTGATTTA
Organism: Chironex yamaguchii; assembly: GCA_024741275.1. NCBI lineage: Eukaryota > Metazoa > Cnidaria > Cubozoa > Chirodropida > Chirodropidae > Chironex > Chironex yamaguchii. The sequence continues at coordinate 12,819 of JANTCA010086760.1, read as the reverse complement.
AATTTGTGAAAATGTAAATGTCATCATTATATAGCCCAAAGTTTTATCCTAAAAAGACGTCCTACATGTCTGCTAGATTTTTCTTGTTGTCTGTTGGTAAACACCATCACAACCGTTGTACCTTATTTGGGCTGTCAAATTGTCCGATATTGATGCCGTAACTTTACCGTCATTCTGAAGCCCGATCCGATCACCAGCCCCACGGCAATACAGGTTTATGTATTATATTTTGATGTAGCCCAGGAATACATGGTTCTTGAGAACTAAACTACGAAATTTTTAAGAAGCTTTAGCTAATTGCCTCCTTGGTATAAGCTTAAATGAAACAACCAGTTATAATAAGTATCGTGCTCTTAAACACCCACTTCAGAACTATTAAGTCAATAGCGTCCCCCACTACTCACATTTTTATCAACGACTTTATATATCAACTTCAATCAAGCTGGTTTTATCTTCAAAACAGCATCATGTATCTCTCAACACGACTACGGATTATTTGAGAGTTGTTACACCTTAGACCACCAACCTAATACATATGCGTAGGATGTAGTTCATTTAACCATGCTCAAAGGACACACCCTTAAAGACACAATAAGCTAACAGAATAACTTTAGAACTTACGTAAATAGGCAAAACCGTTGGCCAAGTAATTTAGCGTAGGCACAAAATTGATGAAGAATAGGAACTATTTCAGGACAGCCAACTGGGAAAAATGTGTGGGTTCTCCATATTGAAAAGCCAGAAAGCAAATGCAGTAACTCACGTCACCTCTTGGTCACTTGAGAAAAAAGAATACTGATCATCGAACAGGCAACTAAACTGTGTTGTTAAAACTTATTCACTGTGCGATAAAGTTACCTTCTGGCTTCATTCGTATTATTTCCTTAATGTAAATGCTTAGATACGACGATGTATAAATGTAGATACAGACAGACAAATAGACAGTCAAATTTGAAAGACATGGGGCTTACAAGTCGGTTCAGTTTAATTAATTAAAGAATACCCCGTAATATAATTACTATTCTAAAAAACTAAAATTGATAATTTTCTATCCCGTATGATTTAAACATACAGGAACAAACTTTAACAAAAATTGGATACAAGGGAATTTGTCACAGAAGAACCATGTCAATAGCAAGCACTACCTTATTTCAACATTGGCTAAATTATTTTATAGTTATAGAAGCAATTTATTATCCTTAACCTGCGGTCGCTGGCAGGAAACTGTTTACAGTCAGGTACGGTTACAAACTGTCAAAGAAAAATTGTCTTATTTTTAACTGAACAATTTCTGGATGGAAATCGGTTACATTTATTAGGATGTCATTTAAGTATTTTTTTCTATTACATAGCAAACTGAATAGAGACCATCATTAAAGAATTTATTGATAAAAATAGAAATATTATCATTAATAGCTTCCTATGTGAAATATTGATGAACTGATTCAAATTTATGTAGGAGTGAATAGAAGCAAACAGGTCAAATTTGGCAGTGCATGTGTACCTCTAGGAAAAGCTTGCAGTTAGATTACATGTGCATCCGTGCACCCCTTTCTCGCTATAAACAGTTGTTGTTGTTGATTAGATTGACAAGAAATGGCACTTCATACGTGGCATTGGTTTAAAAGGTGTTTTTACTTGTCCTGAGCCTACTCTTTTCAATGCAATCTTTATCTTTGCAACCAACTGCTCCAACCGTAGGCATTCTCGTGTTGGTTACATCGCTACAAGATGAATACGTTAAAACTGATTTTCTTGACGCCGCTCTTTTACGGCAAAAACGTCTTTCTTCCCTGTTGTAAATAATGGTTTGAAATTCTGCAATCGGAACCTTCTCAAACTCTGAATTAAGTGTAAAACATAGCGATAAATTACTGAAAACAAACAAAGACAAAAGTAGGTTTATGGCATAATTTACTCCACTTTCATCTGAATGTGTAACCTCGGGAATTCAGTCAAAATTCTCTATAAGTTTGAAACAGCATTGAACCAGCTGTACAATGATGCTTATTAAAATTTCTACTTCTAATTCTAAACGCACTGCTTTTCAAAATGTAGGGACTCACCTTTCCTCGAAAGAAAATAGATCAAATTCGAAATCCGTTTAAATCCGATAGAAACTGGTTGGGATACCACCTTAACCCACTTAAGTCACCCAATTCTTATAATATTATAGTTTTGTCTGAGATACTGAGGAACAAAATTTTGAGTCTCATTTAAGACAATGCTAAGGAAAAATTAGTAGTGATATTAGTAGATGACGGAGGTAAAAATTACTTCAAAAGCGAAACATTGGCCATGTAAACCGTTCTTGGGAACATTTCCTGTGTTCTGACGGTCTGTTGTCTGCTTATTTCTACCTTTACATGATACACGGCACATGTTATTGTGGCATTTCGTGCATGAAAACTCTTTGGTGCTTTTTCCACTTTCGTTGGTTTTAAAGCACAGCCTACTATAAAAGCTCTGACTCAATATTTATTCATTCTATGGTTTTTAGAAGAAACGTTTAATAATAATATTTTGTTCCATTCAAACACTGTTTACAAACTAACTTATGTGGAATAATATTTTGCATGATAGAATTCCAGGGGTTTGCTAACTAATATTTTTGTGAAGGCTTTGACCCACAACCACATAGCCTTACATAGCCCATGCAATAATCAGCAATATGGTCACCAACGCATATCATTATTTAGATGGTATTTACTTGCAATCATGTAATTACGTGTGTGAGACTTTACATTCCTCTCTCAACTGAGAACACGACGGTGATTTCGTTTTGTTTTTGTTTTCCAATATAAATATTGCTGTACTGTAAAAAAAGATTTCCTTGCCTGATATATATCAACTCAAATCTACGTGAGAGCAAGTTAGGCTTTGCTCTCCTTATGCGCTAAAAGCAATAATTCCCTGAAATTCATGAGGGATGTAAAGTTTGGCTTGACTGAATACGACTGAAAATACAACAGAATTGACTTAAAACGCCGGAAGGAGTAAGACTAGCAGGACACATCATCATATATAATTCCGTGAATCAAGAAATGCAAAGTTTGATGTAACTGAATGCAGCGCAAAATGCGGCAGGATTAGTTTGGTGTGGCAGGGGGTATGTACTTATGTACCTATAAAATGTACCTCTTCCTTTTATTGGTTTTTGTTCCACGCATCAAGAGAAAGACGTTGGACTTTGGCTTTGTTTAATTTGCTAATGTTGCCATTCAGCTGCTTTACATTATGTGTCTTACAGCGCCAGTCTGAGAGCATGGCAGAACTCGACGAGATCTTGCGCGTGCAGGGACAAATTTCCGGCGCGCACGCCTGATTTTCTCGGGTAAAGCGACGTGCCCCAACAAACAGTTTTGTCCTGTGTGAAAAGGACAGAAAAGGTTTGAATTATTTGCAAGAACGAAAACACTACAATATTTAACATACTTAAACATTCCGGAACAATGTAATAATATTTTGCTATCATTACTTATTTGTTTCGTTTTATATAAACGTAATAAAGCATAGAATTCACCCCAATCTAGAGTTGTGTTTAGTGCAACAAACTAAACGTACAAAGGCTTATTTCTGTTTATTTTGTCATGCACTGATGTGCACGTGCGAGGCCTAATTATCGGAGTGCATTTGTATCTAATGCAAATTGCCTCGTGCGTGCAGTTGCTACACACTGCAGACTGGTTACATATGGAAAGTATTTTCTCTTGTGGCCCTATGGGTCTTTGGTCGCTGTCTGGTCAGCTGGTTACCTAGACATCCTTTTATCAAGAGTGTACAGTATAGTGAATACCTTAAGAGAATGAATAAAACTCCATTGACGCTAAGTTGTTTAATATTAGATAGTCTACACGTGCTCACCAACGTCTGTACTTTTAAAGGTTCAGTAGATTTAAGGCAAATTATCGTATCAGTAGGCCTATTATTTTAGTGTCCAAAGAAATTGTACACCAGCAAGTTACTGATGTTTGGAACAACCTCAAAACCCAAAAATAAATTTTTAAATCCCTCTTAATTTATTACTTTTGCATGCTTTAAACGAATTCTACAGACCTTTGCATGGGATAAATATAGATAAAGAAACATTCCTTTTACGAATAAACGTTTTACAGGAAGAAAATGCTAATTGTGGGTAGATATTATTCCAAAAATTGGACATGCTCTAGCAGATAGACCAGAAAAAACATGTTTCTGTTCTTATCCATCTTTGTCACTTTTGCAAGCAATTTTATATTTTCACTTGTCTTTCGTTATAAAGGTTATTTTAAATTTCAACAATTGTTTTTGTCTCCCTGTTAAATTTGACTCCTGGTTATTCCTTCTTGAATATTTCTACCATACTTTGCTTTATATAACACAAGTTTATTAATACAAGACAAAGATTTATTGCACCGCATACTGCTTATGCTTCATCATCCTTGCAATGAATATCTCTTTTTTTTCCTTGTTTTCACTAACACCCATCTGAAATAAATATAGCCTTAAGGTGCAATGACATAAGTAGGCCAAAGTTTGGACTTACTCATGTTCTTCACAGCTTCTCTTCTGTGAGATTAATCGGATTGGGTGGATGTAATCCCTTATTGTTGAAGAGACATAAAGAATAGGAAATATGGAATTATGGCAAATCTTTGGGTGTGAAAGTCAATCGCTGCTGTCCAAAAAAATTAAAGATAATGACATATTTAATTCTTCAACTGTGCGACCTCTTTGACTCAAGCAAAGCGTAAACAACGGGCAAGTCAATGAAACATTACCTAATGAGGGCTTGATAGTAAAACAGAGAAATCCTTTACACTTAAAAACAAATAAGTCAACGAAACGGCGATTTAAAAGACAAGTTGAAGGAAAACACAATTGATGAAGAAACAACTCTGTTATACAGATCAAAATTAACCTATAAATGGCAACAAACTCTTATCTAGACTTTCCAACAGGTTAATCCTTGTTAATTCTTCACAGTTATTATGACATGCCAATGCTATTCTTTAAAAAGGAAATATAGCGAAAATGCATAAGTTCCTAAACACCTCTGAAGCTTCCATCTCATGTTGCTTTAATGACTACGGTTTTTAACCAATGTACCGAAATATTACAGGACATGATTGATAATTCAGACGGGCCTTTTGCAAAAATGATCATTGCAGTAAAATTAATCCAGGAAGGTATGTGTGCCAAATAATAGAAGCCAGAGGGGTAGTTGCTTGGAAGCGAAATGACTTTGAAAGAACTCGATAATTTTATGGTTGACTAAATGACAATTGACTAAATGGTAACTAATGTTTCAGTAAGTTGTCGCAATAAAGAAAGTAGACAAATACCAATTGGAATAACTTTAATTCTCTTTTTTACATAAGAGCAGCATGTCTACTTCTATCAGGAACTAACACAGGAGGCGATAGACGGATACATTGTATATAAGACATGCGCTTAGAAGTGTATTCCAGGAGTAAGTACACACCAAATAACAGGGGAGGTGATGAGAGTGGAAAGATAAAGAATTTATCTTTTTATTTTGCTATTAAGCTGTTAAGGCCAATAGAATAGATGTTAGCTTTGCAATCATGAGGTCCTTGTTCGAAGTTCATTCATCCATCATTGATAAAACTTCATGGGTGAGTTGTTGCCTGTTAGGTTGAAATGTCAACTCAAAGGTGTCAAAGGTGTAAATATGGTATTAATGGGCACTATAACTCCACTCTTGCTCTTCCCCCTGGAAGTGTAGCAGTAATTCCTTAACTTTATTGATACTTATGATGTCATTATGTGTTTTCCGAAAATATTGCCGCTAAAATATTGTATACAATATTGTATCTCTAACCCGGCCCAAACTTCGATGATGATGGCATGGTGTGTTAGATATTGGACCGGTTCCAAATATCTTTGCTGTCTTGTTATAGCAAAGTAGTGTGGTACACTTAAGTCAAGACTATTTCTAGTAATAACTTTATTTCCGTTGCTCAAAGACAATCACGTCTATCTCTAATGCGTCGTCAGTACGTGACATTAGAACGTACACTGTTAACGTACGTGGGTAACTCTAAGGTTGTCGCACAGACCATGCTTTCAAATCCGTTGTTCTTATTCAAATGAGAGGAAAGTGGAAAGTAAATCGACTCAATAGAAGCTCAAATTTAACTTTTCTAACTCCCGTGAAGATGCTTTAGGAAGGGACTATGCAAAGCACAACTCCTTCATTTCTTTACTCGCTTATCAAGGCCATATCAACGTATTCTATCAGTAGACATTGCTCTAAACATACAGAAACTGGCCTCTCTTTGAAGGGACTTCTCTCTAGGAATAAAAAATTGTCATTAAAGAACGTTCTATTCGGAAAAGAAAGACAGTTCTAGCTTGTACGATACGGAAATACTTGATACGCTCCCCCCTTTCATGAAAGAAACCGATCAAATGTTCTTACGCACGGAGATGTGTCTAACGTATATACCTGAAATTACTATCTTTCGTTTGCAACTAATATCGTTGTCAAAATACATTTTAGATTGCTTGAGAAACCTTTAACTGAGTCTTTTCAAGATGTCAATCAGTTGTTTATATTAAATGTTTGGCGTTTAACTTATAACTTCCGAAAGTTTTATCTGGCAAAATCAAGAATAGTTCTTAGGATATCAATTTGCAGAGCATTAGGACTACTAAAGGAGTTTAAATAACTGCATTTAGCTACATTAATATTTGCTAGCCTGCAAATTTTTTTTGAGTTATTTCGCCATCTGAACTACATGATCTGGGGCCATGATGAGCACTTAAAGACATATTCGGGTTATGACAGCTCTTTGAAACCGAGTGGGGTCAATGTGAATGTCTCTTACTTAAGTCATCGCCCCTGCTAGTTCTCTTACCATATCTTGTAAGAGACAAAGTGGACGGGCGGAGAGAAACTAACTGCAGCTCAGAGGCTGAGTGATGTTTGGTTGACTCGAAACGCTAGGTATTAAGGGGGGAATCACGACAAAATTACAGAGTAAGAAGCGGAAAGACACTTAAAAAAATTTTTACAAGCTCTAAGCAGAGATTGTAGGGTGTGTCTTTCGTTTCGAGGTGATAAGAGCCAGCAAATATCGTAAGAGATAAAAACAATGATCACTGGTCTTCAGTACAAGAGAACGTAAAACGAAAATATAAACTTTCAATCTATACAGCGCTCAAGAAAGATTTCTTTGTCTAGGGCAACAGAGTGATACTTGAAAAGCTTTTGTTGTACGTCAGTCGTGAAGGACAGTTGGTAACCATTTCATTTAAAATCTGAAACCTTTTTGGTAATGTTTCAGTTGTAAGAAAGAGTAAAGTAGTTGAAAAAACATTGGTTTCATCGCTACTGTATGGAATGGAAGTAATACCAGCTATAAATGAGATAAAGGCAATTTTGGAATCTTGCCAGATAAGGGCGTTAAGGTCGATGGAGAAGATTTGCCAACTGTAAGAAATACCGAGCTAAATAGTCAAGTAAAATCTTTGACCAGAAGGTTGCATTGGTATGTGAAGGAGGAGAACACTGAAGTGGTATGGGTATTTGCCGAGAAAAAATCACTCTTCAGTAGTTTGGTGACCTTCTAGCACGTACAGATTTTTAGGTTGTCGAGGAGAAAACCACCCTCGTATTGGTACCAGGCAATTCAGAGGCTGCTGTGCATCGCAAGCTTAAAACCACGATAAGACAAAAGTAAGGACCAAGATCAAACAAAGAGGACAGTTGTTGTGTCTCTTGCTTTAAAAAATTAGCACTGGACCTGATGATTATGATGATGATGTCGGTAATAAAGTTATTAGATTCTTTTTTCAAGTAGAGAAGAATACAAGAGCTACAAAACCCTTTGAATATACAGTATGGATATGCTAGCTGTTACGTTACACTTAATGAGATACACCGTAGTGACGCAATCATCAAATTATGATATTATTTATTCACCTGTGACAAACATAGTCTTGGTAGCTAAAATGCCAGAATAGCTCACGCACTCGAATTTGTGCGCAAAATTCAATAAAATGTGCGACTTGAGGAATCTAAGAAAGAACAGCATCGTCACAATGTGTATCATCATTATTGTCTTCATTATTGAAGCATTACTTCTGTATCCTCTAAATATTGCACTTGCAAATGGAAAGGAGAAGAATGTGTACTCAGACACCATTTGTGTTAACAATAAAGAGAATAGACACATTATAGTCCTCGTAATACGTACTACTGAGTCCTTGATTTTCAAGGATCTCCAAAGAAATATGGGTAATGATCAAAGGCGACATTCAAAAAATACGTCACGCAAGTTTTGACAGCTTTTGACCCCTCCCCCTATTGTCACTCACTGTCACAAAAAAAGAAAAAATTGAGCCCCCACCCCTGCGTGACGTCACAAATTTTATTTTTCGGAAATACAGAATTTTAAGTCGATAGGGGTTGGGACAACGTTTTCAAAGTGTTCCGTACCAACCAGAACACTTTGGGAGCCATAAATGGGCTGAAAGAGTTAGCTGGGCTGATCAAAGTATACAATATGCGGGGATTTAGGAAATTTCATTTTTCCACCAGCCTAAAACAAATTCCGATAACTAGAGACAATCAATGAAATGCCGGAAGATGGCCTTTCTTGAGAATGCTTCGAGCAATTTGAACCAAGACACACTATCTGGAACGTAATTATTAATAAATAATACAAACATGAACAAAATGAGATTCAAGGTCAATTTCGTCAGTTTAACTGAAAAGTGAAGCTTTATTTCGTTTTTATTCTGTTGTGATTGCTGCACAAGGTAATTCGCAATTGTATATTAATAGATTGAGTTGATCTTATTGATTTTTGCTGCTTTTCGGGTAGCGTTGGACCTGAAGGATTGTGGGACCATCTCAGTTGCTTGCTTAAAACTAAAAATACAAGCTAAAATGAACAGAAAATATGAAAAATAATAAGATGGAGCCATTTAAGTGTGGATAGTTTTTTTCATATACACAGAAAAACGGTTCTTGTTATCTCAGCGAGTAACTAATGTCATTTCTCAAAGGAACATTCGCCTTAAAATTATTGAAAATGTGGGGAACTATTGTACTAATCGCAGCTAAAAAAGCTCTCTGATTTCATTTATTAGAAATAAATAAGAATACTACTTCGGAGAGATTGGCAAATTTGGCATGTTCAAAGTCTTCAGAGCGTGACGTCACTATCCTCCGACAAACTCTCTCCCCTTCCCCCAAACCTGTCACGCTCTGTCACAATCTGTGTACGTCTCTCTCCCCCTATAGGCCCGACATATTTTTTGAATGGTCCAAAAGATGACACAAGGGTAGCACCGAGTTAGGAGAGAAAATAGAGTGTTTGAACAAAGTATGTGGTGGTCAGCATATCAACAAGATCAGATGTGCTGACGATACAGTACTAATTGCCACTAGTAAAGAAGATCTCCAACACATTTTAGATATAGTAATAAAAGAAAGATCCAAGAGAGAATTAGACGTAAATGTAAAGAAAACTATGTGCATGGTTATATCTGAGAAAAAAAAATATGCCTGACTGTAGCATCAAAGTCAATAATGAATTTTGGCTTGATCTCTTGTAAAAGGCAGTCATATCTATTACTTCACCAGACACAAGTGCAGTACCACAATAGCTGCACCAAGAGGGGAATCTTCGGAGTCAAAAGCACTCACTCAAATGATGTGCCAATCACACACAAAAGTTCGGTGAAGGATAATTCAAATCCATGATACCACCCGCCGAAGCCCTTGTGGTTTTTAATTGCAAAAATCAGTGCACGATTCTGAATGTTTTCGAAAAGGGCTTTCTTTGATGGTGCCATGTGAAGGAACACATTATTACAGCAAAGTAGAATTGGTAGAATTGCTACCTTGTAAGATATTTTTGCTGTATGAGGACTGATATTATGCCGTATACGCGATAATAACTTTATTCTAGAGGTGACCTTTAAATTGTTTTTTCGAGGTGATCAGAAAACATCAGGTTTTTGTACATCTTTACTCCAAGATATTCGTCTACATCTAATTCTGTGATCCTGGTTCGATTAATCATAACCTCCATAGGTTTAGATGCCAAAGTCCTTTGGTGGGTACCATAAAGGACACACTCGGTCTTGGTCATTTTTAGATTTGCTACCAGATTATTTTGGACAAACCAGTTAGAAATCTGTTCCAGGTCACTGTTCAACTTTTCTTCGATAACATCACGTTTTAGCCAAAACGTACAAAACAGAATCATCAGCATAAAGGGCTATTTCGTACTGTCCTAAATTTTCATGGATATCGTTTATTAGCAAGGTAAAGAGCAACGGGCTTAATATGGATCCCTGCGGCACTCCACATGAAATAGCTTGAATTTGTGATAAAGCTCCTTCCTATGACACAACTTGTTTTCTACCAAATCGATAGCTCTCGAACCAGTACAGCTCCTTGTTTTTAATACCATGGACAGGAGGTTTAGATAGGACTCGCAAGGTCCACTGTGTTAAAAACCTTTTGCAGGTCAATAAACAAGTCTCCAGTCATAAGACCCTTGTGAAAAATGTTACTCCGTGTTGGGTAGATGATCTGTTTCGAAAACCAAACTGCCTGTCCGAGAGCATGCTATCTGCCTCAAGATAGTCATAGAGCTGATTGTGCACAACCTGTTCATCCAAGACTTTGATGATAACAGGGATTATCGAGACTGGTCTATAGTTATCCATGATCATTTTTTCACCTAACTTGTAAACTGGTGTAATTTTGGAGCATTTTTCAGCAGATGGAAAGACTGCCATTTTCAGTTGATATATTGATTGTTTTAATAATCTGATCTCATTCATGGACTAATTAGCTAATGCAATAATTTTGTCTGATGAGTATCAATGACATGATACCATTTCCACATTTTCTCTGACTTAGGGTAGCTTACGTGAGGAAAGGTGACGCCTGTAGTGAAATACATTTCAGATTCATGGCTAGTGAAATGAAACGAGACGGCAAAATCAGTCAACTAAAGAAAAACGTGCAAAGTATTTTCCTATGGCTTTGTCTAGATTGTTTGAATGACCGAAGTCTTAAACCACAAATTCTGCCTTTTACAAGTCAAAGTTGATAAAGGGACTTGAAGAAAGGTTCACCATTAATTTGAAAACAATTAAAGCTAAACAACAGCATTATATCATAGATTCGACAGACGCGAATCCATGTTTCTAATACTTATAATAAAGTAACAACCCTTTAAATCAAAACTTACATCCCACGACTTCAGCGGAATTATTTTTCAATTTCATTCAACACGGTGGAAAACAAGCCTAAGTGAGTAGACTTAAGATCGTTTCTGGAAGGATTTTTTGTCAGGAAAGTCGATTTAACTCGTCGTTGTTGTTGATAAACTGCCGAGGAGAAGTAAATATCGTTCTGTTGAGATGGACTAGCAGGAGAGCTGTGGGTTTTGTGTAAACAGATGGACGGTGACTGAAGGTTCATAAAACAGATGTCATTCAATCACCACCAATTGTTCAAAATCGTCTAATTAGGAGGTTATTGACAGGAGAAAAAAACTCAGAACTTCAAGCTCAACGTCAACATCGTTGCTCGTGAGCAACGAGGACCCTTCACACCATTCAGGAACTCGCATCATCGAATCGCATAGAGTCTATTTCACAGCCTTACATACGTTGAAACTTTCTTTGCATTGAACGATTAATCAGTGAGGTTATTTTGCGGATAAGCAAAAATTTCTAGTGCGCTCTGTTGTATTCTTTAAACGGGAATTACGAACTTCTCGAACCCTCTTACGTTTCAACACTTTAATGGAGTAACAAGCTGGATGTTCTCTGTCAAATTGATAGTTTTGCTTGCAATACTTTGGAGGAACTGAGTTGATTTTTGAACATGTCGGTACTGACAGGGATAAAGAAAAGGCTGTCTGACGTTAGGAGACCAGATTCTCGACCTCAAGAATCGATACAACACGATGACAAATCTGAATTTAGGTATTTAGTGCAGCCCATCGGATATGTCGAGTTGAAACAACCTGGTTTAAACGAGATTTGTGATCATGTCAACAAACTGTATTCCGAAGCGAAGAAACATGCCAAAACATTGAACAAGTCAGTTCTCACCGTATCACAGGAAGGAATTCTGGTAGAACAGTTCACTGACAACGGTTGTGAGGCCGCATTCTACAAACATAGGAGAATTAGGTATTGTGGGGTGGACAAACAACATCGACGTTTGTTCCACTTCAATTATCAATATGGAAGTCGTCCAGAACATTATCACCTTCACGTCATCTTATGCAAGAGCAGGGAAGACGCGAAAGCTATTGCTAAACACCTTAGTCAAATTTTCAAAAAGATATCAGTAGAAATGCATCAAAAAGAAAGAGAGGATATAGTTCGGCATACACAATTGACCAAAGAGTTACATCGAACGAAAACAGGATTGACGAGTGGAACACATGACTCAAGTAAGTCCGGCGACTCGCCATTTTCATCCCAAGAGGGAACTGGCAGCTTTTCTCTTGGAGATCTAAGCTGGGGTAGTGACCGAATGTTGTCATCCGATATCAGGACTGCGTAAGTGCTGTGTCAAAGTCCGTGCCATTCAAACAAATGTTGGTGTTTTAAGTACTACCACGGGAAGGGAGCACGTTCCGGAGACAAGCATAAACTCCATTTTTTGTACTTTACAAGCATAGCTGTTTGGAAAGGGCAAGTTATAGTACCTTCTCTTGGATTAACAAAGTTTCATCTTGATGAACTAGTGTTTTTAAAAGGGGACTTGTGGCACTGTTATCCAGTCTGGAGTTGTCAAGCTTTGCCTGGACCCTCTCCCATCCTTATACC
>JANTCA010086749.1:0-14055 GCA_024741275.1 Chironex yamaguchii | reverse complement strand
CACTAGTTGTGATCCGCTATTGGAGCTCATTTACCAGGATATAAGAACAGTCTTGAGAGTATCAGAAATAATAATAACTTGACTCTTGACTTGACTCTTCCTGCCTCACAATTTTTTAACCACAATGATCTGTTTTAACATGTGTCCAGTACTACTACGATGACATTAATAATACACTTAAACGTAGCTCTGTCCATTTCTTACCCATTCTCTATAACAGTTAAATATAAAGACTTAGCTAAAGAGGCAATACAACGAGAAAAATTTATGGCAAAGGCAATGTTTTGATAACATTATGCTTTGAAAATTATCATTGCAGCTCATAACCTTGTGAAATCCTGCCTGTACTGTAATTCATCTTGGTCATGTTCTGCAAAGGTCAGTTTACTGCAATTTAGTCAATTTTTAGCAGATAACTTTTATGTGCTACTCAGTAGAGCAATATCAATCCTTAAAGTTCACAAGGTTCCAATCTAAGTAGGTTGATTAGGCGACCTTGTCTGCAAATCATATGCTTTCACCGGGTTCTTGACGAAAGCTGGTTTCGGCAGCCGAGAATTTGCCCACCACACTTGATAAGGTCGGACTTGATGGAGCCCTATCCAAGAGATTTTCCATTTTTGACTTAGAAAAGTGTGGGTTACGCATTCAGGTTAACGTAAAGAGCTAGCAAGACCAAGAGACCCTCTTTGGAAATTTAAACCTGTCTAGTTTCACCTTAAATATATGGCTACGCAATTCCAAAAATTAATTGGCTATAAATGACTTCCTCTCTTCACTACAACGCTACAAAAACGAAAACTAAAACAAGTTGCCTACAACTGCTGGAATTTCATGACGTAGTAAATAAACACTTGTCAGCATGAATACCGGCAAATACACACAATAGCAAAAGGAAAGCCGACCTGCCCTTTCTTGCCAATTAAGTATATGAAAACTCTAGTTTGAGAATTGCAACAGAAATAATATTTTACCTTAATTGTCGATCATATTTCTGCTGTTTTTCGCTTATAGTCACTGCAGGGTTGTCCTCCATTTTTGATATCTTTGCAACGCGATTGTATGTTTCATCTACTGGTTGTTTTCGTTTCATCATCTGCCCGGCATAGTGTTCATAATATGAATGCTACAAGAAAGCTTTGCGTGCTACGTTCTAGGCTCTTCTTGAAATTGGGTTGGAATGTTTATTTGATTTGGTAAGCAAATGCTACAAGTATTAGCTCAACAGTTTAGCGAAAGTAAACAACTGACCCAGAAGTAGAGGAGTCAACTTTTACTGTTCTGTTGAAATAGCCTCGTTTTGAAAACTCACGAAACAAAAGCTCCCCTCCCTCCCCATAACGGGAGTACTTCCCTTGGATAGAGAACCCGTCTACATAGAAGTTTAAAAAGTTACCTTTTCCATTATTGAAAGATATCAGTTTCTTTTCAACAAAATTTCATCAAGCAACGCAAACATATCTGGCCTTATCAAAGTTTATACAAACTCAAATACTTAAAAACAGAACTTGAATTGTCATTATCATTTTTGTTAACAATCTGTAAATCCTTGAATACAGTGCCTACATCTTCTTAACAGTGATGTCCCCTGCTCATGGAAGCTTCTCTTTTGTATCTTTAATAACATTCATACTCGTGCTAAATAATGTGTAGGTAACAGCTTGTTTTTATTTCATACTAGATGCAACTCTAACTGATTCAGAAAGTGTTCTTTGGTAGCTGAAACCAGTATGAAAACCAATGCCACTTAAAAATGCTTTCTGTGAAGGTACCAATCCAACCAAAAGTCTTCAAGGTTTTAATAATGAGTGGGACCTTTTAGCACAAAATTCAATACACATTTTCATATTTTATCGTAATACAATGCACCCCAAAGCCTGTTTTCTCATTCCTGACTTCAGTAAAAATTGCAAACGCACATCCTACACGAATGTGCTCTTTGAAGCGTGCAATATTGCAAAACCTTTTGTCCATTTTCGGCTTATAACAAAAAGGTGCACAGGGACTACACCTACTAGACAGCTGCTACACGCCGTAGTTCAAAACATTGCAGAAAAACTGAAATCTGAAATTAAGGTTCAGAAGTGCACGTTGGGTTTCCACATTTCCCTACTGTGAATTACCCTCCTGTCTGATACTAAACTTAAAGTCGCAAGGCATATATTAAAATGCTCTGTGGAGAAAAATTATTTGAATAAAGTACTTAGCTTGTTTTTACTAATGTGCCTCATTGCGAAACACATATCCCTTAGTTGTTTCAGTAACGACACTCGTGACAAGCACCGTGCTGCGAGTCTACAGAGCAAGAAACCACATTATTGATCCATGATACATAATGGAGTTCAGTTGTTCTGACATCTTACAACAAAGATCAATATGGATGAGTTCTCAGACTTAAGTGCATATGGCTACAAATGTCAGGAGATTTTTTCAGCTCAAATATTAAGAAAATTGTCACAAGTCCAGATCTATAAAGTTTAGCCCAGACTAATAAGTAAAGGTGTTGTTTCCTTACAGCTGAAAATTTGCAGTGTTGAAACTGGTGAACTTGTAGCTTATCACATGATAACTTGTAGACAGTTTGAACAACTTAAATGGACATCTTCAATTTGAAAGTAATTTTGTTACAGTATTGTCTCATTGAGTACCATTGTTTTAACTAAGTAACTATTGTCCGAGTGTATGTCACAAGACTTGGTTGTAGGTATGGTGATGTCGTTCAAAAATTCCTGAATCGTATCGGGTATTTTTTTACATGAATAACTCAATCCGTATCTTACAACATAAGTTACAAAACGTAGCACATTACAATCTTTATATTCTCCTGGCTCTTGCAAAGGATCTTCTTGCGCTCTTCGTTCTGGCGAAGGTCATATTAAGCCCATGACGTCATCACAAGCATAGCAGTAAAATTTCACTGGGGTTAGATTTCACTGCTTACATTATCATGTCAATTTAAAAGTTTTCATCAGACAGTTATAATAGTGTCACTTTCACGGATCAAATCACTTTTCCGATATTTAAATTTCAAATTTGTCAATACATGATCTCAGAATAATTTGTCTCTTTCTAAACAAGAATTTTTCGTTTTAACGTCAATATCTACAACAGTTTAGTTGTAGCACTAAATTCAGTTCTCCCAGATTTTATCAATACCATAGAAGAACTTGCATCCAGCGTTTTGCCAAATCAACTGCAGTGATGTCTCACTCGTTTGTTTCAGGAACTGTCTAACTCAAATTACTATTCTGCATCTCCACAAGTCAACAATTTGACCCTGCATTGAGTATTGCTGTCACATCTGGACAGGTGCATTTACTTTTGTTTTATTCTCCTGGATCTATCCAAAGTCAAATTTGTAAAGCTATCTGTCATGGCATATCTTCCAAATGAGATTCTTTCCCATCATCATGACATGGAGTACTTGTCTTTTTTCTACAAGTATTTTCATACGTACTGTTCAGAGGTTCCCGCTTGTCTAGTGCCATCTTTGAAAACCTTCCTACGATCTACTGCACTTGAATCCAACTCTCAGCAGTATACAGTGAAACAGTGTACAGTGAAACTTCCAAATTGTCGTTATACACTATATAGCAACAGCCTCTTTCCTTGCACTTCGGAACTTCGGAATTTGCTTTTGCCCAATTGTCTTTCTCAAATATAAATTCCTCCACCCTCTCAATTACAACCCTCAATTTTATCTTTCTTCAATGGGACCACTGTTATTACCCTCACGTGGCTCTTACCTCACAGTGGTCACTTGCCCTTGTAATAAGCAAATGCTGTACAAATCAATACAGAACCCACAAAATAATCACCTTTCTTTTTCTCAACATCTTATAGATCTGCTATCTTCATCATCACACATTTGTGTTCTGTAACACATACCTTTTTACTTTTGTTCTTCATTGGTCTAAAAACTGTGGACAGTCGTCGATGCAGGCATATTAAAAATGGTGAAACGTAATTGTAAAAAAGTAATCTTTGCCTTAAAAATTCGTCTCTTTCAATAATTTTTCGACAAATGTTAATCCACACAGGAAAGTTTTCTCACTACACAGCAAGCATCTTTTCACTGCTAAAGCTTTTAATTCTTCTTTGAACATTAATAAAAGCCCTGCTCAAGAGAAAACATGCCCACACAAACATCTGCAAAAGGTACCTTCAATGTTCCTGCCATAATAAAAACTCGACCTCCCATAATCTCTGGAGAACTTAACAGGGCAATCAACTGCCTTGTTTATGGCCAAGCTCGAGGAAGAGGTTGGATTCAGCCTTGTAATCAAGGCTAGAAAGAAGACAAACCTTATCAGCCACCAGCACAACTGTTTTTGCAGTGTAGCAATGAGATCGTGCATCAAGGGATGCGCAATGAGATTGTGCATCAAGGGATGCGTAATACAAACAAATTACTTCAAAACAACATAGCCAACAAAAACAGCAGCAACTACTTTGCTATCTCCTGTTAGTGTTAGTGTTTCTGTTCTTTTCATATTCACAAACTAAAGAACTGATGTAGTTAAGACAAAACCACTTTCAGTCATTAACGTTCACTCCTCTAATAAATGCATACACTCCCCCAACTCAGTTTATTTTCTTTTAAATTCACAAGCTTAACAAAATCACACAGAAAAAATATTGAAAGACCTTCCACAGTCAAGGAAAGACGACATGTTTATTTTTAACCTCCCCACTCACGCAAAATCTGCTATTTTTGTTCCCTGCTTTGGCTGCCTAAAACTGCACAATACAAGAGAAATATTGCATTTTACTTGCCTTAACAGCCTGAGTACGTGCATTTTGGAATGTAAATCTCCTAACCTTGTTATATGTTTCACTTTTACATCACCAAGTACATATTTAAGTTTTCCCCATGGCACAAAACAGTTTGCTACTTGCTAGAAAATTCATCGCCAATTAATGATTGTTATTAAGACCATAAAAATAACACGTCCTAGACGCTTGAAGGCAACAGCCATTTCCATCAGCAAGGTTACAGGCACAAGGTTATTATATATATAGGCACGTAGAATCTTAAAGTTATTTTATTCCCCTCCTCTTCTTCATGCTGATACATTCACTATCATCATGGCTTGGTATAACACATCAAGTAATGAAGTATCACATTACATTTCATCACATATCCTTGCGCACAATACTTAACATATCCAGCATACACAGTTGACTATGGCTTACTGAAACATAACAGTTCAAAACCAACTGATGGAATTTGACACTTAAAGACATAATCTTAATAACAAAACCACCAGAAGGCAGAAACTAGAGTGTACCACAGTACACAGTTCTTAGTTCAACATAATTGACTGGAGGAAAGTTATATAATGTCTACTGTTAATTTATCGTCATTAGAAAAATGCTTGTTGTCATTCACAATGAAGGAGTACATTACCCCAATCTTTCTGCATGGACTCTCCTTTCACAAAAGCTTTCAACTGCTATAATGTCCAAAGAATGGCATAAAAAATCTATAGATTTGCTATGTATGATCAAAAGTGTAAGAAATCCCATTAGTGGTTTGTATTTGTGTCCATTTACTGCAGGAAGAGGACACTAAATGCCATTGCTATGCAACAGGCTGCAACCCAAGGGCTCTTTCTTTCACCTAACGAAATAAAATTGTCAACAATATATCATCACAAAGTAGCAAGTTGAACAAGTGTATAATACACATACTTCAATAAGGTGTTGAAAGGATCAACGAAGACATCATAATTTGGTCAGTTATTTCTTTACGGATTAACATTTTCTGTTTTGCTTACATTTATCTCCCAACAATAAATTACAGTAGTAAACTTAAGGCTAAAGTATAACTTAACTCAGTAAGTCTCACACATTGATTGCCTTTAAAGGACATTTATTAATTATACAGAAATCCGAAACCACAGTCCACATACAGTTTATTATCTTATTGCATTGATAACCACTATTTTTCCCTATTTGAACTTTCTTATTCCTCGCATTTATTCAATTCCTTCATTTGTAGTTGTTTTGTCCTTGTTTCTTCTCTGTATATAGGTTGTAAAATTAGCAGAACCGTTGCATTGTGTATCTTACAATGTGCCTCTTTTCTCTATTACTGCTACCTAGTTTTGAAATTTTGGTGGGAGGTTTTGTCCTTACGTGATATTCTTAGTAGCATATAACACATAGTTCAGCTATGATTGAGCAAAGTTTCATACAAATCTCCAATTTTACTGCTTCCATAAACACTATTTTAAAATTTCTATTTCACAAAGGCTAAGGACATTACCAACTCTTCTAAATAACGAAACTTTTCATTTACACAAATTTGTCCCTTCTTTTAAGCACCAATAATCTTCATAGAATTGACAACACAATTCTATCTAAAACTCAAAATCTGATGCATCCTGCAAGGAGCTAAAATACATATAACCTTGACACAGGAAAGTCTCATTAGTACTTCTTCAGTGAACATTCTGCTTATGATTTTCCTGTTGTGCAAATTATGTGGGCCTCTGATGTAGATGACATGGCTTATGACCACACAGTAGCCAAAACATTATATCGGAATGGCTGTTAAAATATACCTTAACATTACCTTTGTTTACTAAAATATTTCTACCACACTGAATATGTGAAGGAACTATTATCGTATGGCATTGTATGCTATGGTATTGTACTGTACAGAATTATATTATAGGTTTTTTTCCCATTGCATAGTATTGCATTGTCACACATTGTATTACAATCATCAAAGTTAAAATAAACGGTCATTTATTAGTAACCTTGGTTATTTAATTGAAAACAATAGCAAGTCAATATACATGTATTTACTCAAAAAATACACTCTTTATTTAAAATGTTTCGACATTAGTCCTCATCAGTCACTTTCTAATATATATATATAATCTCAACAGACACAAGTGCTTTGATATATCTGTCAAGATTGGAGCATTACAATAATATCTCTACTAAGAGGGTGCCTATTTGATATATGCATATATACATATAAAAATCATACATTGCATTGCATATTAAAGTATTGCACAATGTTTTTGGGATGGTACAAGGCAAAATTTTGCATAATGTACTCATGTACTTTGCGTCAAAACATTGGGAAATGGACTAGAAACACAAAATGCATGTTTAAATGTTGCTCGTACCTATCCTTGCACACTTCCAAAAGAGACCTTGCAGCCTGTTGTAACAAAACAAAGATTTCGTACATAACTATGCCAATTATGATCATTACAACTATGATAATCACAGAAAAAATACACTGCTGTTTACTCTGCTATGATATATCATCTGAGCTGTTTAGCTCAACAGAAAACGTGTCATATTTGCAGTTGTGAGACCAGAGTTGACGTGACAGTGGTTAAAATCATAACTTTACTTTCCTTCTTAACACAAGATCACCCTGTTAATATGAAACAAATATATCTTGGCCATGCAACATGGACCTTTGCATAATGCATAAACGTAGTGAAATAAAATGGATTTAACAGGATACTTGACATCTATTAGCCTGTAGAGTCTGCAGGTATGATTGAGATATCTAGTTATCAAACAACAAGATAAAATGACACTGCAGCAGTCTGAGCTTACAAGAAAACTGAAAGTATTTGTGACATATTCCAGATCACAATTACCAACATTTCTGCTAACTTGTCACTGTGATATGTTCAAGACAACTTGCATGTTACAGATATGTCACAAGTTTGTACCTAAGAAAATATCAAGAGAGGATCAGCAATGATAAAGAAATAACTTACCCTTCCTTATTTCTATCCAATAGACTAGGTGCAATTGCATGGACATATGTACATGTGCAAATAAGTAAGAGAATAACTGTCAGCAAACTTTGGAAGTTGAAAATTGCTGACTAAATAAGATAAAAGAAGACAAACAATTAAATGATAACTTTCTACATTTACAGGAAGTAAATTATAGTTATCACTCTAAACATTTAGCTGACTCATAAGTGCAAGAACATGACCAATAAGAAGACCGGAAAATTGAGATAAGTAAGTCTTTGTCACTTACACAAAGAACATCAGTATACTATGTTCTTATGAGTATACTTATAGGACTTTTGCTTGGTGTAGTTGATTACCAACAAATTGCCTTGATTAGAAAGATATCAGCACTTTACTAGTACTTAAATTGAATCCTATCATCCCAAATTATACCTCTAACAAGCTCTAAAATATGAAAATTTGGTATTACAAGGAAAAACAAAAAACAAAGCAAAATACCAATAAGAAAGAGCCAGAAATAATTTTAAAAATATCTGGTTTTGCCAACTCCAATTTAAGAAGTCCCCCAAACCTTGTTTATATAACACCAAAAAAGGAATAACAATTCTGCTTTGTGAGAATGACCCATTGGGGCCAAAGATTATGGTTGTTTTTGTTTTATCTTTAACACGTTAGTCCACAAAATATGTGCAGGGTTAATAAAGTTCCTTAATAGTGAGTAGAGAGTATATGTGAGCTAGATGGAGAACTTCAACAACTAGATTGTGATATACAATTTCCAATAGTATATCCTCTGACAAAGAAATCTCTTTACAGCTTGAGATAATTCTCAGACCTAGAAGCCAGTAGAACTGTCCAGAACAGTATAAAATGCTATAGAACATTGTTATAAAGGGTCCCTTCAGAACCTACGACAGTTTGCTACTTAACCTAACTATGTCAAGTTATGATGTTGCTTTCACTGCAATATATAATTGTATATAATTACTGTTAAAATATTCTGTTTGATTACTATACTACTAAGAGGTACCTTAATTGTGTCACAATATAGGTTAACCTTATGTCTTTGCTTTGATGTTGCCTCTCAAGTAATAGTTTGGCAACGTGTATGAAACATATAACACACGTCAACGAAAAAATCTTTTTGGCACAGGGTCAGAAACGTTAGTAAGCAATTCCAGGATGCTTAATTTGAAAAATATATCCATTTTTCACCATTAGCTCTAGTTTTTATTCAAGAGACTCCCTTTATTTGGAAAAATTTTACTCCAAGATCCAAACATATTTAGAGTCATCAAGGAAAAAACACTAAAGAAAAATTTTCAGAATCCTTTTTTGTTGCATTAAAAAGGTACAAGAGTCATATAAGAGATAAGAAATTATTGCTAATCCTGAATGTCCCAATGTTAACTAATGAAGTTGAGGTCTGTCAAATATATCAGCTTTTACCTTTTCACTACTCAGACTGCTTAAGCTTTTACAAATACATTAAAAACAATTGCCCTGTTTATCCAGTGCTGTAACAAATTGTTTCATAAGCCCTAATTATATATGTAGAAGAGGAAATACAATTTATGACGTAGTTCCAATTGCTCAGCAATAACAACATGTTATCTCCAAGTTGATCTCCTACTTTTTTTGTTCATGTGGCTCCTCATCTCAATGTCATCAATGGAAAGACCAGGCAACTCCCTAAATTCAGGTATAGGGACAGCACAACTATGAGCTACTGGTTAAATTGCTGACAAAACACTTTAATTTTAGGATTTGTGCTTCTTCTTATTTACCCCTGTCACATTGATAGAACCGAAGTAATAGTCATGAACATGATTTTTAGGCTCACTCTAAAGCATTAGTATCCCTAATCCAATCAACTTTCTGTCCATTGCCTCAAATGTTCTATGCATTTCTTGCAAACAACATGTGGAGCCTGTGGTTTGTCTTCATTCCAAAATAAACATGATATGCCTTTTGTACTAAGTCTTATAGAGACTTTCTGATGTCTTAGTCCTGTATTCACCACAAATGTAACAAAAGCAGTCAGGATGATTTTCTGCAAGATCTTCATGTCACTGTTATTCTTAATACCACAGAACAAAATATTTTTCCATAATCTGAATCACACTTTCAACCTATCCTCAAAACACAAAGGCGATGAGTGAAATGATCTGACCTAACTCAATTCCATCAATAGTAATGTCAAAACATGATGTTGTCAGAAAATTGATCCGTGCAACCATTTGAACATTTTCCACATCCGCTTGAAAAAATATACCTAGACATCAAAGGAAAATTAGCAAGCAAGCTGTGCAAACAAACAAGCATTCTTGATATGGTTGCAGAAAAAAGAAGGTATTATGAAATTTTCTATCTTCTACGTATATCAAAAATAAGCTAACCACAAGAAATGAATATAACTTTCATCATTTAGTGCCCCAAAGTTGTCTAAAAAGCCATGACCTTGTCGAGCCAAAAATTTTGTGTTGACTAATGTAATTCTTCAATAGCAATGTTATTATCCCTAATGATTTTTAACTGAAACAAATTAATGACACAAAAATTGAAAGGCCAAAAAACTAGTTATTACTAATTTCTGAGAAAATAGTCAAGTTAAAGTTAATTTACAATTACCTGTTTGAATTTCCAAAATATCAAAATATATGTATGAAAATGAATTAATTGCAATGGCTAATGCTGAATTGATTGTGATATCCTGGAATCTGTGACATTGAGAGCAGAGCGCAATTTACCTTTCCATGAAGACAATTTCTCGACTTTGGTTCAATGTGAAGCAGCGTCAAAAATTACTTCACACTTATAAGTGGCTCCGAAAGGTAATAAATGACAGACCACAGGAATGAACCGCAGTAGATATGACTTGGATATTCGAATCAAAAATGCAGTAATTCTCGCCATTATCTCTAAATTGAACTTTGCTCTGAAATCCTCTATCTGATTCATCAACTCAATCTGAATGTCATCATTAACATCACTGATTGCAGTAATAAAGGCCTTGAAGGGATCCAGGACAATGGAGACGATCATGTCCTCTCCTTCTGGAAAATATTTTAAAATTCTATTAGTAATGCATTCAATTCAATTCATGTCAGCAGATCAATTTCAGTATCAAAATTTTGCAGTTACCCCCTGGCATTTTCAAGCATACTCACATTCCTTGAGCTTACTTTGCCAATTTTTCATCTTTGCCACAAATGTGCACAGTTCCTCAGTCATATTGGTCATCAATTGATTATTCCATTGGAGGCTGGTGTCATGTTTACTTAATTCTTCAAAAACGCCAAAAAGGTACACTAATTTTGAGTCCTATCCCGGCTTTTTCCATTCAGAG
Source organism: Chironex yamaguchii (assembly GCA_024741275.1). Classification (NCBI taxonomy): domain Eukaryota; kingdom Metazoa; phylum Cnidaria; class Cubozoa; order Chirodropida; family Chirodropidae; genus Chironex; species Chironex yamaguchii. The sequence continues at coordinate 2,964 of JANTCA010086749.1, read as the reverse complement.
AGAAGTCTAGTATTGAGTGCAATGGTTCTGATAAAATTCACTGATTTGATAACATGTCCATTACCTCTTTAAACAGATGTGGAAAAGTCTTAGCAGCCAAGGCTTGTCTATGATTCATACAGTGAAGAAAAGCAGCATTTGGCATAAAGGTGAAGCCAAAGGTCCTGCTTGTACTTGCAGGACCAGCAATTTTCAGAGATTACAAAAAAAAAAATTAGCATGCTCTTACAGTTTCATTTTGTTGATAGACCCCCCATTCTATGGCTACAATTCAACCAAACTATGATTGGCTTTGCTCTTTTCAAGGGATACTGTATTTGGTCCTGCTTCACAAATGGCCATTGTAAATTTGATGCTCCTTCACAATCTGCCATTGTCAATTTGGCCCTGCTTCACAGAAGCCTAAAACAAAGAGCAGTCTTGCTCAATCTGGAGAGCAGGAACGTAATGCAGTGATCATGATCACATGTCAAGGTTGGACTAATTTAATTGGTTCAGAGGTAACATACGCAGGCCCTTCATCATCATTATGTCAACATCTAGTCCTGCTATTCTGCAAAAGCAGGAGTGTCTCTGTTTCTATGTTTTTGGTGTTAAATGTGGTTTAAATGTGGTGTTAAAAGTTAACTACCATGAATGCTCTTTTAAGCCCCAAGGAGGCTTACTGAGTTCCTAAGGGAGGGACTTATTAGAGTGGGGAGCTTATTATAAAAATTCACAATTAAAGTTACAAAATTGGTTTTTCTGGTGTTTGCTAGGCTAAAAATCTATGAAAAATAGCTGGGTAGCAGCTACCAAAGGCTAAAAAATTAAATTTGTTCAGTTTTAATCAAAGATAACATCCTCATCTTGATCAGAATCATTGGGGTCAATTGACAGGTTTGGAACATGTTCTAGACAAAAATCTTCTTGGATTGCTTCTAAATCAGTATCCTCAAGGGTTCTGAGATGCATAAGTAAGTCTCTGCATGGGCCATATTTGTCACATGATCTGATTATCCTCAGATCCGTAAAGTGATTCAGTGCACAAATTTTGAAACCTTTTTGAATGATGGCCTCTAGTAGCGACCTCCAGCTATCACTAAATTCTCACATTCAGCATGTTCTTTCTCCAGGAAATGTGGATCTGTTCCGATAGGGACGCAATCTAAACCTTATCTTCAAAACATGAAGGGGATTAATAAAGAGGGGCTGTATATCAAATTTTAGCTTTTCGAGGTAAATAAAAACTTTGCTTCACAAAGTTGTGGCAAATTATTTTCTAGAATGTAGACTTAATCTAGGGTGTGGTTTTTGAAGCATTTTATTCTTTGTCGAACCTGAAGAGCAAGACCAACTTTTCTGGAGCAGCTTTGCCATTGACTTGGTACCCTCTCTTTTGCAAGTGCTTGGAATCAAGAATGTGATCTCAGCATGGCTTGTTTGCAGCTGTGCAATTGCATTATCCCATTGAAGTCCATGTCCCTCAAAATATTTTGGTATAGTCTAAAATCTTGTCCTTTTGTAGCAAGATTCAGCACACGATACAACAGGAATTCCTCCTTCAGATCCAACATACTGGACAAATACTATTAATTGGGAACAAAATGAAAAACCAGTGGAACTTCTACAATCCAGGTGCTGTTTCTTAATCTTATATCTAAGTCTCTCAAAATATTCCTAATCCTTGTTCTTTTGGCTTGAATGTTGAGAAATCAGATGTTGTCTCTGTTTGCTGGGCTTCAGCACTAAGAACTTTCACGCAGATCAAACACTGTGGTTTAATGATACCTTTCTCAACAATACTCACAAATTCAAATACATATAACTCCCCCAAAACAGGCATTTTAGTAGAAATGGCCATCATTGACGTGTTCACAGCACCTTGCTCAAATATCAAATGAACAATTATGCGACAATACAATGTTTCTGCAAGATCCATATGATTTTCTCCATTTTCCAACTGCTTGCCAACAGTGCAGCTTTTCAATTGATGTCAAAGAATTTGATAGGAAGTAGATTTTTCCCACAGCACAGACACAAGCCTTCGCCTGGGCTACTATCATTGTGTGATTGGGCATTGTCTCAGCCAGGGATACTGAAGGGCAGGACTGAAGTAGAAACCTTTACTCTTACAAGACATCATTTTTTTCAAGAGTTTATCAATGCATTCTTTACCCCTGGTAATTGTCGAATTACTCCAAGGCGGGTAATTACCCCCAGGTTGGAAACGCGGGTTATAGTACTTTCTCATAGTTAAGTAAGATCTTCAGAATATGCACATGCACACTTTCTACTTGCAAATGCACAATTTTTAATATTATTAGGCATCACGTGCAGCTGCCACATTCCTTAGTATGAATAACATACTTTACTTGAGCGAACTGCAGAGATTGGCCGTTCCCAACAAGACCTCAGGTGTGCAAGATCAAAATTTTATGTGCGTAAGTGTAGACATTGGCATTAAGTGTACACTTTAAAACTCTTAACATGTTTAATGAACTTTTAACTTAACTAGCACATGTTAGTGTAGACAACGTGTAAATGCAGTCCAGCCAAATATGCATACGGATAGCAGAAAATAGTTGCTTCGAGCCCTAGATATCGCGTTGGTTGTCGAATACCTTTATGTCAGTAAGCTGTAACAAGTGTAATTATATTTACAGAAGCATAAATCTGCGGAAGAAACTAGCTTAAGTATTGTTTTGCTTTATATACTTACCATATTATCGTTCTTTAAATCAACCACATGAATTCTTCTCTTGATTTAATGCTAATTGTATGAACGTAAGCAATAACTTGCTAAAACAGCAAGAATTTTGTTTTTGAAATGACAGACGTGGTCAATTAGCCTCGATTTCAAAATGAAACTGGATCTCGATCAATGATGTAAAGCCACTGATCTCTAAAAAGGACTGGATCGAGCTTTTAACTTCTGGCAGTGACGGGAATCGAATTTGCAACAGCCATTTTTGTTGTGACCCA
>JANTCA010086738.1:0-14056 GCA_024741275.1 Chironex yamaguchii | reverse complement strand
TTTTTTCGCGTATAAAAAGGTGTTTTCTGGTGATGTAAAGACGAGGGTCGAACAAAATTTCCCTCAACTCCCCCCCCTCCCCCCCCGAAAATCTCCTGTGTACGGCCTTGAAGCGTCTTGAAGCACCAGTCACCACTTCGCACATTTTTACCTGACACAGAAATTAATAAGAGTAAAAAATCACAGGCTATATCGTGTCGATGAAATCATCATCCTTTTACCTCTTTAAAGAACAGCTATTAATGACTACTGGCATTATGATTCGGGAATCCCCTTAATAAGCAGAGGCCTTTCTACGAGGTAGTAAGAATGGATATTAAACGATGTTGATATCATCATGTCACCTGAATTATATGCTGTGTGTAATTTCATCTAAAAATATATAGAAAGTCCACCTACATTGGTTTTTTATGCTTGGCTACAGTGACTAGGTATCATATATAGCTATGTCGGCAAATCCTAGACAGTATATATGTATGTGGAATTTGTCTTACTCGAATTTACAGTTGTGAAGTAATAATGCACTATTTGCGAGGTGGAGTTAGTTCTTACGTGACTATGTGAGACTGTCTGTTTTTCTCGACATATACTTGTGGACAAGTTTTCAGTTTTTCATCCCTTGCAATAGTGAGCTATAAGTAGCAAGATTTCCTGCCTACAAGGCCTCCTGATACGATTGCGAAGTCATAAAATTAACGACGACTATCAGGTGTAATCTTAACCCAATCAATGAAGATAGTAATTGAACTGCGTGCGCTAATATTGTAATGTCCTAGAGTTTTTGATGATAAGTTTGTGACCAACACATGACCAACGCAAAAACGTTTTCTGGTATCAAAGCATGACGTTTTCCTCTTTAGTCCCAAAGAGGTACGTTTTTATTGCTCGCGCAGGAATCTCAGTAAGGATTCTTCCAAAATGCGATGCTTGCAGAACAAACGATACTTGCTGTTCACTACGGTTTAAAACCACAATCACGATAATTCCATCTGGACGGAGGAAGGAAGAAAACTGCAAAGACGTTGACGATGATGCTTGAGAATGTATTTGAAATGAGCCAGGAATGATGAACTTGCTGAAATGGCCAATATGGTAGAACATGGGCTGTCAAAAATAAAATAGAAATAGAAATGCAACTACTTTAATGTACGCCAGCTGATACAAACTTACGTTTAATGCTGCATAGTACGATCCATATGTTATGATAATATATGACGTTACCAAGCAAATGGCAATAGCACAGTATAATGAGATGAATGTAACATTTACAGACAAAACCAATCATTTAAAATGGCATAAATGTTGCATTCTAAGTTTCTTTCTTGGTAAACCGACAAATGCATACATTTTTGATTATTTATTGGAAAAATCCGCAGCCATTCTCAAGCATATACAAGTTGTGACGAGAATAGAGTGAATGGGTAACAATAATTTTTCCATCTTTCAAAAAAATTGTCTAAGTTCCTCTCTTCGTGCATAGGGCGGCGCCTGTCTGCGGTCCTTAGCTTTGGACCACACAACTGTGCAAGCACAGTGAATTCTACAGGAAACGGCTTACCCACTTGTAGTACTGTGTGCTTAAATTTATTGACCTACCCCGTAATTGCTGCGTGCTAGGCAAGGAAGCATTATGTACTATTTTTAAAGCCGTCAGTATGACCCGGCCGTGAATTTAAACCCACAACCTTCCCCGTACAAAGTGAGAACTCTTTAACACTGTGCTATTGTTGCGGTTTACACAGTGCAACCATTTTATGTGTGATAAATTCCGTCTATGACAAAGCAAACTTTGACTAGTATTGCTTGGCATTACTGTACCCTCTCTATTGCATACAAACTATACGTGATACTACCTGTTTATAGAACACGCCATTTTCATGATCAGATATTATAGGGGCATCAAGAGTCGCCGATCCTTTATAGTGCGGTCCTCCTGTCATATTAAGCACCATATTCCAATCGGTCCATCCAATGACCCAGTGAGTTAAGTCCTGTTACAGAAAGGAAATTACACAAGTGCATGATTACATGACCAAGAATCGTTTGCCCATTCATATTCTGAGATCAACAAGATGTGTGTGAACTTGCATGAACTGAAGTTAGAATTGTTTTTCGACGGTGGATATCGATGACTAGCAGGTTGCACCCAAATCATTTTAGAATATTCTAGTTGGTAGTGACGTAGATTTTAATTAAACATATACTTTCAATGGCAAGTTTTATTATGCAAATGTTAATTAGCATCCAACAACATACCTCAATTATGTTTTGAGAGTAGTTTTCTCCTCTATCCCAAAGCCCCAGAGCCACTCCAGAGGGCTTGCCCAGTCCCCCTTGACTGGCCTCCGTTCCCAGCATGAAACAATCGGGATAGTCATGATGAACGTGATCAAGAACTGACGTTGGAGTGATCGGATCTAGATACCAATGCACGGCAATCCCTTGCAATGAAGGAGATGTGAATCAGAGACGAAAAAGAATTAGAATCTCGTTTTAACAATTTAGAACTCGTTTCCAAGAAGCGGATACCATACCGGTATGATTTAAAACCGGCATGAAACCATGCCGGCATGGGCCAATTTATGATTATTTCTAAACCCGTTTACACGATCCCGGCATAATATCAAATCGCTTCAGTACGACAGTGTCTGTGACGTCACATGACTTATTGTTGCTGACCGCTTGACTGTTTTAATGCGAAAGCTACATAACATCATGCTGCCGCTATGTCGGCATGACCATTTACACGATGGTGTTATCATAAACCTGTAGCGGTAAGGCTATCGACATGGCTTTATTCCTGATTCAATCTCTCTCTCGAGCCGGCATGGTATTGATATCGTGTAAACAGCTGGTCTTAAAACAACAGATATCATGCCGGTATCATTTCATCCCGCCATGCTACTGACATCATGCCAACTGAGTGTAAAAAAAGGAGACGCATAGCTTGTTATAACTCTAACTGTGTAAGTAAGGTCAAAGCATGGTAACACAACATTGAAGTAGGGAATGGCACCAATGTAGCCTACTGTCATCTTGCCTTTCTTAGCACAGTACAGTCTGTGGTTGCCAGTTGTGAAGAGTGTGTGAAAGGTAATCATAACAAATCATTCACTTGGATCCAAGCATCTAGCATATGAAGATACGCCTGTTGCAGTGACAAATGTATTTTATCAAATTAGTAAAAATACGCTAGTCAAGTATACACCATTTAAGACTGACACTGAGCGCTTAGGTGTTCATCTTCGGTAGGCAGCCGAGGAAGTACTCAGGAAATGTTACTGAAATGGTAAATCAGGAAATTGAGAAGTCGTAATCAGTTTGGACAAGCAGTGGGTTTAGCATGTGAGATGGGCAACTGAGAGGCGCAACTGAAGGTGACAAAATGATGGAGTAATCAGGTGGGATAGGAAAGAGGGCGGCAATGCCATACCATAGGCAGCGTACATATAGAAGACTGTAACAACGCAGTGTTCTTGACTGGAAACCACACCAAGGATCCCCCCCCTAAACGTAATTGAATGGTACAATCACGGTGACAGTACAAGTATAGATTATACGAGAAAAACAGCACGACAACCTTGCCACGGCCAATTAGATTGAGAGGGAAGAGGGGTATAAACAGATCTTGCATTTTGTTTTAAGATATATCTTTTGAAGCTTACCTTTAATATACTTTCTAGCATCAGCATCGCTCAAAATGGCTTTTGCCCAAACGTGCAATAAGGGTCTCATGTCATCGTGTATCATTAGGTTGACGTCCTGGTAACCACTAGCAACAAGGGCTGGACCCAAATCGTCTTTAACAAAGTCCCTTTCTTCCTCAGGTTGATAACCCATATGTGGCATTGGAATGCTGCCAAGAAAAATGCGAGATGAAGAAACAGTGATGATTCACCTGTGCATTTTTATGCAGGTGAGTAATATTCAATTTACATGGCAGTGTTATGAGCAATATTATGGATATCGTCGCCGCATTGTCGGTATCATCAATGTCCTCATGAATTATTATCATAACCATCAATCATTCCCTTTCTTATCAATCATCTTTCATTCCTTTGTACTTTCTCTCTTCGTCTTTTCCCGCCCTAGACTTGGTTCGTTGCTTTCTTATTGGTCAATTTTCGATCCTACCTTACATTACAATTTCTGTACTCTTTGTATTCTATCACTGTATTCTGACGAATCTATGTGATCAATGTCAGACGCTTTATAGATGACAGTATACTATATAAATGCCCACATGAATTAAATTTTGTTTTTGTACTGTTAGAACACTTTTTAACTATCAATCATCGAAGGATACATCATCAAACCTATGATTAATCAATCATCCTCATCAATCATCACATTTATAAATCCTTCTTAACTGCATAATCAATAATCACTGTCGTCATCAATCATCCCATCTTGACAATCCTTATCAATTGTTTTATCAGCAATCATCCTAATAATTTTCAATCAACCCTATCAGCGTCACCATCATATCCTTATCATTATCATCACCAAACAATATCAATCATCGCCTTGATAATCATCGTTAACAATCATAAATATTATCACTATCATCATTATTATTAACAACATCTTCATTATCATCTTCCTATTTTTCAAGATCATGTCCATAATCTTAATCATCATTATCCTCTCATCGTCTTCATCATCAACAACAATTCTCATTCGTTAACAGATATCACAGCCTGCAGGAATTTCGTTCGTACTTCTGCACACTGTCTCTCTCCACAAAATACCTCATTTTTATCCAAAATGATCCAGAATATATAGTACCTTTCTATGGTTCCCAAAACTGGTTCATTTTGAACTGTAAGACCCCATAATCTCTGAACACCTTCAGCTTCATATGCTTGCAAAAACTTAACGAAGTAATCTGCCCATGTTTTATGATAGCGATCACCGGCTTTTCCTTTCATTCCTCCGCCCTTAAGCATTGAATCACTTTTTTTCAGCCACCCGGGTGCTGACCATGGACTTCCAAACAACCTCATCTGCTTCGCATACTTTGTGGCTAACTTGATCACTAGCAAGATAAACATACAATAATATAGAGCGGCATGATGATCTAAGGGCACTTAAGAATGAGTAACAGAGAGAGTGAAGTAAAATACAAAATTGGTACTTTCTTTTATCATCATTACCAAGCGAAGCAAAACGCCACACGCATGTGAAAAGACAAGTACATTGTCTTTCCATAGATGTCTTCTGGCGCATAACAAAATGAACTATACCGCGAGTAGGCAACGAATACTGGCATTTCCCATTTACCACTTACATGTGTACTGCAGCATAGTGGTGAAGTGCTCACTTTGCGAGCGTAAGGTTGTGAATCCACGAATTCATGATAGCACTTACGGGGTAGATTATGGAAGTTAAACACACGGTGTTACCAGTGTACCTGCCTCCCTACTATAGCATGTACTGTGATTGCACAGCTGTGTGGCCCAAAGGCCAAGGAAAAAGAGATGGCGTCGTCCTATACATCAAAATAGTGTACGAAGGAACTTAAATAGGTAATGCCCTAACACTTGGCTGTGTGCTTGTCATTTAGCATTTGAACGATTACTACTATTGACACCTTCGATTGATACTATCACTTTCGATTTGGATGGCAGTATCTGTGACACTTCGTTTGTGCTCTGTTCATTACCTTTAGTAAGCAGTTGGAATATTAGACAAAAAACTTTGAAATCCATTTTAGATTTGCGTTCTTACGTCCTGTGAAAATGTTAGTCAAGTCGTACTACACAAACTGCATGGTCAAACATATTTGAACATTCTTATCATACATGTTATTATATATACACAAACATTTATTAAAATGCTACTTACTTGGAATTTTGTACTTTGTATCAAACACAGAGAGCGAGAAATTTCGTAATTCAAAGTCATTGACACGGTCATCATAGGAGTAGACTTGAGTAGAGAAATCGGAAGCTCCCATGGGAATACGCCCAATGGTATACTGGATACCACCGGAGGAGAAATAGGATTCGATGGCCTTTGATCGGAGAGCTGGTGTCATCATCTGCAGGTTCAAGGCAGTTGCATCTGGCAAAAATAAAGAGGTATCTGATTGATTACTATGAAATGCGTATTTACTATATGGCTGGCCACTCGATTTCGAGGATACCTGTCTATGTATGGCTAGCAACAGTGAATCTTAAACGCCTGCATAGGCACATTTACGATCACTCATCTGAGAATTGTCGGCAGAGCCAAGCTGCGGTTTATAATGCACATTAGCGCGTGTGGGCCTAATTTGCAGTTCTTGAGCATGCGTGACTAAACCAGTGTGAACAATGGATTGAACAAGACTGGACATCCATGAACTCAACCGCGATGTTTCGTGGTATCGTGCTAGCTCAGCCATCCGACGGCTTCTTAACAGTTTCATTGTACCCAGTTTCCCTCACGTGGCTTGGGTTGACCCTATGGTTTGTCAGGTACTTGCCAAATGAGCCGCGAGGCGGATTCAAATCCAGAACCTTCTGATCAGAGCGAAAGCACTCTAACTACTCAGCCACTCGCCCACACTCGCGGATTCACAATACAGGTATAAATTAGTTACTTATACAACCCAGCAAACACTCTGAGAAGAAACATTCACCAAAGCACCTCAATTTCAACTCATCCAAACAGTGTTGTCGATCACTACCAAAATAAGATCGACAGTTCCTGGAGCACCTTCCGGGCGTATAGGCAATGCATGTCTCGCCGAAGATCACTGGCCGGGGTCTGTCATGCAATGATGGGGTGGGATGGGATCCAAGCTATTCTGAGACCCCAACCTGATAGAATTTTAGGATGCAGCATGAGCATAAACAACGTTCTTGGCACTAGCTATTCAGATGAAAGAAATTTAGAAAGTAGCCTAGTGGTCGGAAATCTCACCTGCGATAACACAACATTTGAAAATTTTAAGGAAATGTCAGTTAACTGGATCCAGACTCAAGTGGAAAGCTTTCTGTGACAGGAATGTCATAGCAAACCCTCTGCATTCGCCGTTTCTTCGTTCGGCCTGACATTTTATGTTATCATAATGATTTTCATTCCTTTTATCCTTAGCATATCTCCGGCATCTACATACATGCATGCCACCCTGGACCCATTCCCCATCTATCCAACAAAGGTGCATGGGGCTCATTCAAAATGTTGGTAAGAGGAGAAGGGGTACCTCAAAAGCGCATGAAAGCGCAAGAGAAAAAACGTACGTTCGCTTTACTAACAAAAAAAGATTTCTGCTCTGCTATTCATATGACTGAATGTCTGACAGATCTCCTAAGGTCATGTCTGTCAACGACCATTCATCTCAATGAGGGTTTGCTCAGGAGCGCTTCATAGGGGATTTTTGAATGTGTATGTAAAGCGTACGAAAGGGGTAGGGGGTCTTAGTAAAATGTATGACAGCGTATAAGGGGGGAGGTGGTCAAAAATTACAAAATTTGAATGACCTCATGGGTCAGTGGCATCCCTCTTACTTCATGATTTATGTTGCCAGTGGTATATATTTTCATTCTCTATAAACAGTAATGTAAAACAAAACTACCCCTCACCATTTATAAATTGAGTTAATGCAAGGCTATGTCTTAATTTCCTGGAAATTTTTGTACAATGATGCCGTTACTGTAAGTACTTAATCCATCGTATTCAGGGGCGTATTGTTTTATCCTTGACAGGATGTCACAAGCCACTAAGTCGCCCGTACACACAATAACACATGTATATCCACTGCAAGCAATTTATGACTGACGAGAATTACTTTTGTGGACAAGTGAACTCGTATGCATTCCGCATGTCACGTACTTGGCTGAATGTCGGCCATGTGTCGGCCATGTGTGGTGGGACTATCTGTGTCTTGTTGGTTCTATAGCTGCGATCTATCACAGATATTGTCTGATAATAAAATCAGTGACCAAGTGACTGTCTTACCTGAGAACGCGCCTCCAAACCCGATGATTTCCTGTCTTGTTATTGCCGAGTCAATGGTGATAATAACGACGTTGGCATCCTCTTCATCTTTCAATTGAATGTGTTCAATTGCCTCATGAAATCGCTGACCATCTTTTGACGACGTGTACACTACATATTGTTTGTTATTGACGTGAGGAGTTCCTTGAAATCCATCACAGTAGTTGTCACTGCAAACACAGACTTGGGAACCGAATCCAAACGTCTTTGGGACGCAAGGTGTATACTTTGCCAGCCTCAACGGAGCAAGAGACAACACCAAATATATGACAGATTTGAAATGTGTCCCCATGTTCCTAGGCTTTGGAAAGATAACAAAGCTCTCTCTGCTCGCTTGGCTTGGGAACCTCATTTGTGTCAAGAGGGTGATTGACACTACAATATAAGACAATTATTAAATGGTGTGATGTGTCTTGCAACACTTTCGCAGCTGCGGTTGTCGCCGTCACAAACGCTTATACTGGTGCTGCAACACAACAAACAAAAGGAGAGAAACAACAGAAAGCATTTGCTGCTTGCAGTGCGATGCAATAGCCAGCAATGAATCTGCATAGTTGCCTTTGAACCCAACCGAATCACTATCCCTTCATTGCGCACGTCAAATAGTGTAAGCATGACAAGAAACCCGGGGAAGGGCGTAAGTCTTGAGGTACGTTAGTGATCCAGCTCTTCAGTATATTCTTACCACATTTATTGTCTTGTTTGTACAAAGCTCATTGAGAATCTGTTTTAAAGCGGGGCTCGAGTCGCCCGCATTTCCCGGTGCTTTAGTGACTATAATGTCTCAAGCCGAAATAAAATTTCTACAGCGATTCCTAAGTATTGGTGTTATTTAGCATCGACTGGCAATCCACGCTCTCCAACACAGGCAGCCCAGATGTTCATTGTTCGATGAAATAACTTTTTTTCCTTTCCATTTTCTGTTGCGTGCAATTGTTGCTAAGCAACGTCATACAGTATTGCTTGTATTGAGTGTTCACAAGTTATCATCACGTTCTTTATGTCACCAAAACAATTGGGATTAAAAATGGATTTTTGCTTTTCTCTTACCGCATTGCTTTTTACCATTTCAAGTCAAACTGGCTGGTTATCGCTCTCGAAAGCGGGCGCTAATTTGACCAAGTCATTCGTTTGTAGTCACAGAGTATGCCATTGTGAAACAGTGTTTCTAGTAAGCCACTTTCTTCATTTTATTTCTACTCCCATCCTGCTTTTCGAGAGGTGCAGAGAAAGAATGTGGTTGGACCAATATGCTAAAAGAAATGAAATAACAAGTTGCGATTGGTTAAGGGGACGTAGGAAGGGAGAACTAACAGGTCGAATATACATCTGACAGCGTGCATGTAAGGGATAAAATATATTCATAGATAAATGAACAAAAAAGACGATCTAGAACCAGGTTGCAATTCAGGGTCGTAGTCGCAAGTGGTCAACACCCGACCTTATTTGCAAAATGAACATTTTCAAAGCCTCTCTGTTAACAATTATCAGCTATAAATTATTATACTGAACTTTGCACTATGGAATAAAATACCGATCCCTTGACAACGTTTGCTGTGGGTTACTTTATAGTCAGGTTCTGTATCGCAACAGTGCTTTTGGCTGAAGTGCTACTAAATGAAGACGTAACCTAGCTTTTGACTGGCGTTTCGCTCCCCCCTCCTATTTCTCAACGACCGACTACGGTCCTGTAATTTATGACCACTTGTACACAGATCTCCAGATTCTCAGCTGCCGTTCAAACTAAAATGTTACATAATAGAGGGTCTAAATCCAATCGGACTTGACATTCTGGCTCGCGACAAAGCCTGCGACCTTCTCACCGGCCAGATGCGCTGACAACTGAGCGCATCTGACCTGAGTGAATTTAATTGGTCATGATTTGATGATTGCGTCACTACACACTCTTCACACCGTCCTGTGCTTCAGGGAAAAGGAAAGAGTTAGATAAATAACAATAATACATAGATAAATCTGTCAACAAACAAGTACAGCAAATGTAAAAAGGCGATATAGTAAATTAATAGCAGTCATGATTTGCGCACTCCCTGACTACCAACAAAAGCAACGTGGGTTACGGCAATGGAGTTTAGTATAAAAGCAATCTCTGTCTACCTGGTAACACAATAACGCCAAACACCATCAAAATGACAGACGTCTTGTTTTATGAAAATACCGAAAACCTTTTCAGTCCATGCGCTTCCGTTTTCTGGGTATCGTACGCGACCCACGGGCGCCTTGCGAACTGACGTGACGTCAAATTGCCAATCCAGGTTTCAAAGCTTGTGGCCAAGGAAACAAGAGCACTTGCAAAGTCGTCGCGAAGAGGAAGGGCGGAAAGTGAACGCTCTCTCTGATTCGCGACCACATCCATTTCCAAGATGGGAAACGCTTTTTCAAAGTGGAAAATTGGAAAAGCGAAAGGTAAGAGACACGCTTAAAGCTTTTATTTGTTTTTACGCTTTAATTTTACAAAATTGCCATTACTTGGTTCACCCGCAAACTAGCCGGGCAAAAGATACGGCTGTGGCCGACAACAGCGTATCACTGTATGTATTACTCTCCACTCAATCTGTTACTGCTTTACTTCTAGTTAATAACTGACTATGCGTACATTTGAAACTAAATAAAGAAGCTACATTTTTAAATTTAGAGTTCGCTCATATTTCAACACAGAAACTGGATTTGTTTGCTTTTTATTTTCAATGTCATTGGACACTCCATTCAAAAACTCTCTGCATAACGAAAAAATGTTAAGATATATATATGTATATGTCCATCACTCACTCCATCCATTGATCCAATCACTCAATCCATCCATCTATACTTCTACACATCCACCACACATCTTTACATCTATACATCCATACATCTATACACCTATACATATGTACATCTATACGTCTATACATTTACATATCCATACATCTTTAGTTCTATACATCTATTTATCTATACATGTATACATCTGTACATCTATACATCTATACATCTATATATCTATAAATCTATACATCTATATATCTATACATGTATACATCTGTACAAGTATACATCTGTTCATCTATCCAACTATATATCTATACATCTATGTATTTATACATCTATACATTTATACATCTATACAATTATACATCTGTACGTCCACACATCTTTACATCTTTACATCTATACATATATACATTTATACATGTTCACATGTATACATCTATACATCTTTATATCTATTAATCTATGCATCTATATATCTATGCATCTATTCATCTTTACATCTATATATCTATACATCTATACATGTGTATACATCTATACTTCATACATCTATACATCTACATTTTCGATTCGTTAATGTCCCCATGCATCCACCTGTTCATATACCGGCGTATCCTTCCATCAAGGAATTCATCCAGCCAGTGAAACATTCCGTTATTAATCTATCCGGGTAACCATATTTCCAGCGTGCATTCATCCCTCTTTCCATCCATATAATTCTCATTGGTCTATTGGGTATGGAGGCGATTCATTAGTCCCTCCATCGATCCATTCATTCACCAGTCCATTCACAAATCCACCTTGTTGTATCCATCCATTCATCCATCGGTTCGTGTATCCATCCATTCATCCATCAGTTCGTGTATCCATCCATTCATCCATCCGTTCGTGTATTCATCCATTCATCCAGTTGTTCGTGTATCCATCCATTCATCCAGGCAACCATCCATCAGACCATAGATCTAACCAGTTTGCGATCCTTACATGCATACAATGGACCACTCATTGCTCCAAAGCGTGCATTCATTTATGCATCCTTTTAGGCATTTATACACCAGACTACCTATCCATCTTTAAATGCCACCTATCCATGTAGACAGCCAACCAGCTGGTGATTGATGTATCTATCCAGTCGGCCACTCGCTCATCCATCGATGCACGCTCCAAAGCATATATTGAGCCATGAACCTCTTTAAAAATTTGTACATCAGACTGTCTATCCATCTTTTAGTGCCACTTATCGATGTAGCCAGCCAGTTTGTGGTTGATTGAGCTATCCAGTCGACCTGTCGTCTATCTGCCCATTCAGGCATGTATGCATGCATCCATGCATCCTTTTAGACACCCATCCTTAAACTCACGTATCCTTGCACCCGCCTAGCTTTTGATGCATTAATTCTTCCAGCTTTCCAGTTGACTGTTCATTTATCCAGGCATCCACGCATGTACTCATACATGCTATTGGTTAGGCATAAATTCATCAGACACTCATCCTTATAGTCACACATTATTCACACAGCCATCGGGCCTACATGCGGTCTTAGCATCCATCTGATCGATGACTTATTCATCCATTTAACGATGTGTTTAGCCATTCGTCTGTACCTTATCTTTGCATCCTTATATCCATTAATTTGTCTACCCAGCCGCTCACAAATATATCAGTCTGATCAGCCATCCTTTCAAAATGCCTCCATCGATCTGAATCCATCTCTCGATCGATCCAGCCATCCCTTTATGCATGCATCCATCCTTTCATACATCCATGCATGCATCCGAGTATCCATCCATTTATCCATCCATGCATCCGTCTATGCATCCATCCGTGGATCCATCAATCCATGCATCCATCCACACATCCATCCATGCATCCATCCACCCATCCATCCATGCATCCATCCACCCATCTATCTATGAATACATCCATCCATGCATCCATCCATACATCCATCCATGCATCCATCCATGCATCCATCCACCCATCCATCCATGTATCCATCCACCAATCCATCTATGCATACATCCATCCATGCATCCATCCACCCATGAATCCATGCATCCATGCATCCATGCATCCATCCACCCATCCATGTATCCATCCATCTATGCATACATCCATCCATGCATCCATCCATGCATCCATCCACTAAAATTGATCTATGTATGTATCTATCTATTCATAGAGCCATCTGTTCATAAATCAGTAAGAGCATCTATTCATTTAACCATCACTGCATTCATCCACGCATTCAGTTATCACTCTATGCACCAATCTATGGATTGTCCGTCTACCTAACCATTTGCCTATTCATGCATTCACCTATTGATCTAACCATTGATCTAGTCATCTTTATCTACGTCATTCCGTACACACATCCAAGGAACCATTGTTCCATGTTCTGTAAAAGTCTTTGATTCTTATTGATATATTTCTTCATTTTTATTCAGATTAATTTGTTATAATTTTGATCCTTGTTGATAGCTTTTTCTACGTCTTCAGTTTAACAATATTTAATTACTTTGCAGTGAATCGTAATTTAGCCAATAAAGTTGCTCCCGTGCCAACTGACAGCAAAGCAGAAGATCAAAGGGATCAGACTTGGAGAAGAGGTGAGTTTTCTTAAATGTTTCATAGGGTATGCTTGTCTCTATATGGCTTATGAAAATTCAAATACCTAGATATTTATCGGCCGAAGCCTCTTTCTCTGGCAAAATTTGAGTAATGGATGTGAAAATAAATGTTGAAGTCGTCCTATTGAATGCTCGGTATGCGTAATGAATAGGTACGAGTGAGATAGTCACCTTCCATTCTAATTTGCTATCGCCATAATAATAGTGTGTGTATGTGGTGTTATGTGAACAAGACGTGTGGGCTTTGTCAACTACATGCCTCGCGTAATGTATACGAATACGCACGACGTAACAACTGGGTGGCAGGATTATGGAAGGGGCAGAATCGTTAACGTAGAAATAAAGAGGAAATTTTAACCTGGCACAGAAGCAGAGGTTATTTACGCCAATCATCCATCAAAGCACGCGGCTCCCACCATTCGTGTATGTATCCATCCATCATAGCACACCGCTCCCACCATTCGTGTATATATCCATCCATAAAAGCACACCGCTCCCACCATTCGTGTATGTATCCATTCATCATAGCACACCACTCCCACCATTCGTGTATGTATCCATCCATAAAAGCACACCACTCCCACCATTCCTGTATGTATCCATTCATCATAGCACACCACTCCCACCATTCGTGTATGTATCCATTCATCATAGCACACCACTCCCA